>VMDO01003934.1:0-89539 GCA_007922755.1 Pedetes capensis
CTTCTCCTCTCCTTTCCTCCCCTCCCTTCTCTCCTCTCCTCTCCTCTCCTCTCCTCTCCTCTCTCCTCCTTTCCTTTCCTATCCTTTCCCTTCCCAGTACTGGAGGCTGAACCCAGGGCCTCATGCATGCTAGGCAGCTGCTCTACCACTGAGCTGTACACTACACCAGCTCCTTTCTGCATTTTTTATTTTGAGGCAGGGTCCTGCTAAATTGGGCAGGCTGACTCTGGCCCCAAACTTGGGATCCTCCTGCCTCAGCCTCCCAAGTCGCGGGGATTACAGGCGTGCGCCACAGCGCTCGGCTTGAATAGTGTGACACGCTACATACCCGTGGGTCGCAGAACTGCCACAGAGGAGGGGCTTGGGGAATGCGTGCTAAATGGAGGGCAGAACGGGCAGAGAGAAGCACTCAGGACCAGTAGTCAGGTTGTTGTTGTTAGGTGCCATCGAGTCGGTATCCGACTCATAGCGACCCTCATAGGGTTTTCAATGGCTGACTGTTTGCCTTGGGAGTGGATTGCCAGGCCCTTCTCCCATTTTTGTGGTGCTGGGAATTGAACTCCGGACCTCAGAGACTGCAGTGCAGCATTCTACCAACTGAGTAGTCAGGAGGAGGGTCAAAACACAAGACAACTGGACTAAGACGAAGACCAGCTGGAGACCCAGGGTGAACCTGGAGTCATGGGGCAGGGACAGACCGGAGAAGAGCCAGTGCACCCCACGTGACGGCGGCAGAGGAGACCCCAGGGGAGGTGGACAGGCAGCACTCCCTGGCCCTCAGCGGCGCTGGGCATGGGGAAAGCGGTCACCCAGCAGCATCCAGCAGGTCGGACCCAGGGAGGGAGGGGAGCAGAACTGACCCGTGGTACAGCACACCCATGACAAAGCCCAGATGCAGCTGCGTGTGACTCCACGTAGCCGCCCAGGAGATGGAGGGGGCGCCAGGCTGGGCCAGGTGGCTGATGCTGGCACCCGTGTGGCTGTCCCTGGATGCAGGAGCTGGGAGACTGCAGCCCTTGAAGGGCCACTTGGCTCTGAGATGACACCAGTCTTCTGCCTGCAGAACCCCCACCCTCCCCACCACATGCCCTGCCCCCAGCACAGAGCACGGCCCGCATCAATCTGGGGGATGTGTGATCCCCCTACAGGGGACCATTTCTCCCTAGCCTGGTCCTTTCCTCAGACTGTCCCACTCCCTGTGGTCACCACGGACAGTTGTGGGGCCGGCCATCCCCAGGCCCCTGTAGGTGGGACTGTGGGTGGCACTGAAGAGCCAGCAGGACCCCGCCTGGGAGCAGTCAGGTGCGTGGGTGGGCTAGGCAGAGACCCCACGCCCACACCTCCTACAGGGGCGGCTGTTTCTAACTCCGACCAGGTCTGCCCTGGGGGACTGGCACCCATTTCCACCTGTGCTGGCCTCGGTCTGCAGCAGGGAAGAAGGCGTCGTTCCAGGTGCCACACCACGTCTACTCAGAGCCTGTCACTGTCACAGTGGATGGGAAGGAGGCGGCTTGGGAGGACTTCCTGGGGCGGGGGTCCTCCCTCCCCTCCAGTGGGCTCCGGGGCTGGCAGTGCCAAGCCTGGCCCAGCCTCCCCTGGAGGATGCGTGGGAGGAGAGGAGGGGGCTGCCTGAGACTGGACAGCAGGGGCAGAACAGCCCAGGAGGGACAGGGTGGTGGCTTGGGGTTCTGGCCCTTGCTGATAGCGTAGGAGGCCCTGGGTTCACCCCCAGCGCCACAGACGCCTCACTCTCGTGGGTTCTGTAATCTCCCCTGGGGCCAACATCGGGTATGGGATTTGGGGTCCCTGAGCAAAATACAAGCGTGGGCTCCTTCATGGGATTTTGAGACAGCGACAGAAAGAACATTAAGCCTCGAGAGCAGGGCCCCATTGCATATCCGCGAAGCTGGCTGGGCCCAGGGCCCCAAATATAAACTCGCTTCCCTGCCTACGGAGAGGGACGCCAGCGAGCGAAAATGTTTGCAGTTATGTAAATCCACACACCACCCAAACACTCTGCACCCGGAGCAACCTCCTCTCGCTGACTTCAAACGGTGGGGTGCACTGAGCAGTAGAACCATCTGGAATCGCTTATGAATTTCCACACAGCGGGGAACGGTCCTCTGCCTTGCGCTCTGCCTCTCTCACCTGTGAGTGGGGCCATGGGCCCCCGGGGGCTGCCCTGTCCTGTCGGGTCTGGTCAGGTCCTCAGCAGCTGCCCCCTGGCTCGGCCCTGAGGACAGGACCCGGGAGAGCCAGGAGTTCCGCCGCCCTGCTCTGCAGTACCCCGACACTGCCCTCCCGTACTGCTGGCCTCACCCCAAACTCGGTCTTCCTTCCCTTGCGTGGCGTTTTTAACAAGGATCCCACATCTTTGGCCCAAACCTGGCTGTTACCCTGGAGGCCACCAATACATTTCCCAGGGAAATAAAATTGACTGAAAATTAGCATAAGAAGCCTGAAATTAACGAGATGTAATTTTATGAGGATCGCGCAAACCAGTCAAAGATGTATGTCAGCCCGGGGTGAGTCAACGTTTTCAAGCGCCTTTCATTATATAATGCTGCTAATTTTTTTCAAATGTAAGCAATGTGCTCTCTTCCTAAACATGGTGTTCTTTGTTCTACTATTCGGAAAAATAAATTCTCTTTAAAGCAAGTCTTCGCCCAGCCACAAAACAGAGAGGGGTGCAGATCAAAGATGCCTGCCTCCCCTCTGTGGAGGAAGCCCCCAGCCAGGCAGGGGAGGTGCTCGCGGGGAGCAGAGGAGACTCCACACTCGGGGCGCAGGCTCGGGAGCCGGCAGCCGTGCGTGAGGGGCTGCCTCCCGTGGCCCCTGCCATTAGCTGGTTGAAAGCTGCCTCACCTTGTCTTTGCACTGAGCAGCTCTGCAAACGGTACCTGTGCACGGGGCCCGGCGCTGCGGACGCTGGATGGGCGCTGAGCACCTGCACTGCGCATGCCCTGTGCTAAGTGCGGGAGGTACTGGGGGGGCGGGGTACCCCTGGCCCCGCCCCCACACGTGCTCTAAGAGGGCTCTAGGTATGACTGGTAGGCAAGGTGGCCTGGCCAGGACACCATGGGGTGCTCATGGAAGTTCCTCACCGAGCCCAGGGCCTGAGGAGCTTCAGAGTGGCTGAGTTTATAAAGAGGTCTCAGAGAGCGAGCTAGTGACAGCCAGGGCTGGGGAAGGTGTCACAGCGTGGAGGGAAAGCCAGGGGCCTCTCGGGAAGGCACAGTGCAGAGCAGGGAGGGCGGGCTTTGGGTGGGGCGGTGGGCCAGGGTCCATCGTGGGGCTCTGCCCGTAGGCTGTGGGCTCCGGGAGAGACCGGTGCCCGGGAAGCAGCCCGGCCTGGCTCAGGTCTCTGCTTACTGTGGTGGTCGCCGCTTCAGAAGACAGGCCTGGCGGAGGAAGGGGTGGCGCCGTCCAGCGGCCTGCACCATCCTGGCTCTGCATGTGAGGCAGGCTGGCAGCCCCTGTACCATCCTGGGTACCCAGGCTTCTGCCCAGCCCTCCTCTGGCCTGGCACTTGAGATCCTCCTGCCTCCGCCTCCCGAGATGCTGGAATTACAGGCGTGCGCCACCAAGTCCGGCCTGTGCGCTGAGCTCTACTGTGGCTGAAGCCCCGGCCAGGGCCACTGGTCATCATGGAGCAAAGAGCACTGCTGGAGCCCAGGCCTGGCACAGACCAGGGCCGCCTACAGCACCTCATCTGCCCCCCACCTCCAGCCATCGAGGGCCTCCCACGGGGGGGCTGAGCTGGCCAGCGCATCCCTGTGGGTTTGGCTTCAAGTGGACAGAATGGCAGGTTTTGGAGAGGCCATGAAAGAGCCACGCTTCTCCCTGCCCCCCAGCACCCCTACGTGGCCTGGTAGGCTTGCCGTTCTGATGCCACAGACACCCACCTGGAGCAGAGCGTGAGGACCCACGCGAGGCCGGCCACACCTCGGCTATCATGACCGCCAGAGGGTCTCCCTGGCCACTGGGAGGTATGGCTGCACCTGTGGGCCCTCAGAGATGCCCACTGTGTGCCCTGCAGAGCCGGGGATGCTCCTCACTGTCTGGGCTCCATGTTCCCTGGGGGGACGGAGTCCCTGCCTACACAGGATGCAGCTTTCCTGGGCGGAGCTGCAGTGGCCTGGAGCCGGCCCGCTTCTGCCGTCGCCATGCTCTTTGTTGGTGAATGTCTTCCTCACGCTGCCCTGCCTCAGCTTCCCTTCTGCTATCCCTGTGGGCCCTGCCTCGACTCCCTCCTCCAGAACTGTCGGAAACCCTCGAGGCTGGGGAACAGGCAAAGATGCCTGCCTTCCTCCTCTTCCCAAGGCCTCGGCCTTGTCTCCTCTGTCCTAGTGGCCACCGTTCGCCTCCAGGTGGCCCTTTGATGGAGAGCAGACTTGACCCCATCCCAAGGATGAGACAAGGGTGCAGAACTGAACCTCAAGGGCCCCCACACCTCCCTCGGGCTGCTTCCCCGGGCGCCGGGCTGAGTGCCGCCCTGCGTGCAGGGCCCTGCTGCGGTGGACACGAGCCTTCCGGGGCTGCCAGCCCGCCTCCAGGACAGAACGGCCACGTGCAAAGCCACTTGCTTCTTGCGCTACGAGCCTGGGGACCCAGCGGAGCGAAACTTCCCAGATATGGAAACGAGGAAAGCAAGCTCGTGTCTGGGAGCAGAGTGCAAACCCAGAGCGGGGAGGCCAGAAGGACAGAGAGGGGTCACTCTGCAAAGACCCTGGGCTCTCCGGGGTACACCGTGGTTCAACTCAGATTAGAGAAAGGTCTGTTATCAGAGAGCCCTGGACACCTGGGAAGGGCCCAAGGTGGCAGACGGCAGGGGGCAGGCTGGCGGCATCCGCACCAACCCCACTCGGGAGCCTGTGAACCGGAGGTTTCTGGGATGGGCCGGAGCGAGCTACCGAGAAACGGTCTCCAGGCGGCTCCTATCTGCAGTGCTGCCGGGCTGGGAGTTGCTCAACGGCTCCCTGAGTTATCTCCATCGGATGCCAGCAAATAGTTGCCCCATCTGGCTTGCCATCTGTGCTCTGAGTTGGTGCCAGCTGGACACTTGGTCCTGACTCGCCTTCCCCTAGACGTCCAGCCACAGTGCACTGGTCACGCCCACACGCCGGGCCCCAGGATAGGCTGCGTTTGTCGTGAACATTAACACCCCGGGACTTGGCTGCAGACTCTGGAGAGCCCATCTGCAAGGTGCCACGGCTCCGTGCAAGCCAGCTCTGGATGCAAAAGATTCCCCGAGGCTTCGAGAAACAACCCACCGGCCTCCCATCTCACAGGGGCTGGAGAAGCGGGTTCCTCACCTTGGCTTATTGCCAGCCTACTCTTACTTCCTGTACCCATTCCCCTGGGCGCTCACTCTGGGTAATTTGGTCCTTGCAAACCCCTGCCACTTTCAGGCTTCTCCGTGGATGTGCCACGTGCGGAACAGCGCGGAGCAGGGAGGGCGCATCCCAAATGGGAGATGTGGGCTATCAGGGGGTCGGTGGTGCGCACAGCGGGACAGGCTGTCCACATGAGAGAGGCATTGCCCGGACCGCCAGACCTGCCGTCCTCAAGCAGCCAGGCTCCCAGAGAGGGGTCCAAGCCATCGTTCCGGTGGTCCTCAAAGGGCAGCATTTTGGCAGAACAGAGGGCGTGGTTACTGAGGGATGTTGACGAGGTGATACGTTGATTCGCCAGTGCTGTCGTAACGAAGCCCACAGACAGGGGGGCGGGGGGCTTAGATAAGGGAATTCTTTTCCTCACCATCCCAGAGGCTGAAAATCCAAGATCAAGGCCCCCCCCCCCCCCCGACCAAGGGTGGTTTCTGCTGAGCCCTCTCTCCTTGGCTTCTGGTTGCCACCTTCTTGTTGTGCCTTGCTGTGGGTGTCTCTCTGTACATGACTACTCTAATCTCCTAGACACTTTGTTGTTAGGTGCTGTCAAGTTGTGTCCAACTCATAGCGACCCTCATAGGGTTTTCAATGGCTAATTGTTTCGGGATTGCCTCGGGAGTGAATTGCCAGGTCCTTCTCCCATTTTGCGGTGCTGAGAATCGAAGTCAGGACCTCAGAGACTGCAGAGCGGCGTTCTACCAACTGAGCTAAATCCCAGCCCCTCCTAGACACTAGACACCTGCTAACCTCCTTTCAACTTCATTCCCTCTTTAAGCCCCTGTCCCCAAACACAGCCACATTCTGAGGAACCGGGGGTTAGGCCTTCAGCAGCTCAGTCCGTACCAGGAGGTGAAAGTTGTACAAGAAGGGTTTGAAAATGAAGCAGAGCATGGGGCATAAGGTTTAGAAAACACCGTCCCCCCACTTCCTCTGGTCCACGGGGGCTGGAGGCTGTGGGCGAACCAACTGGACGAGATGGCTGAACAGGGCCCATCAGTCAGCGCGCGGTTTCAGCAAGACAGGGCCGGTGAGGAGCGGGCGTGTGCTGCCCATCAAGTGCCTGAGTCGGCCCTGGAATCAGCCCCGCATTCATCACGATGAGGTCGAGTTTCCAGGAAAATTAAATAATTGCAGCCTAGGTGGGGGGACCTGAGTCATTACCTCATCATCCGCCCTCAGCACGGTCCTCAAGGGCTCTCATGAGCTCCGTGGCCCCCGGGCGTGATGGCTCCCATCACTGGAGACACTCAGGAAGGCTCTTTGTCATGTCCAGAGCCGGCGGCACGCTGACAGCCACCTCCTGAGAGCCAGCGGGTGGCTGTCACATTACATGTGCTCTGAACATGAGCCTTCGGAGTCTCTGCGGCATTCGCCGACCCTGTCAGAGAGTGAGGGTCCTTGGAAAGTCTGTCAGAGTCTTCCCATCTCTCCAGCCCCTCAACGCATCCTAAAAGTGTTATGATTATGGACAAGAGGCTGCCGGGGCCAGGCCCCTCCCAGAGCCCCCGCACCAGTCCTCTCCAGCGAGGCTCTGAGCTGGGTAGAAGGGCCCGGTGTCTCTTTGGCTTCCAAGCACGCTGCTGATTTCCTACCCTCCCCACGCATCCGTGATCAGTGGCCTAACTGCCTGGGTCCCAGATCGTTCTTCCTCGCTGGCCTTGAGCCCATGGGGAAGCATGCCCTGGTACAGAAAGCTGTCCCCTAAAAGGGACGCATGGCCTCTCGCCTGCCTTCCATTGGCCGCGTGGAGCATGGGGCCAAGCTGGGAGAAGGGTCCTCCAGCAGAGAGGGGGAGCTGCCACCACATCCTGGTCCACTGCGGCTCTGAGCGTGTGCACCCCACCACCCACACCCCTGTCCTCTCGCCTCATAAGGTCCCTCCCCCCAAATCCTCCAGGAAGGCACCATGCACATCTCGCCAAGCTTGGGGCCAGAAGAACATCCAGGGAGGACATGGCATGGCAGAGCACTGGACTTGACTTTGGCAGCGAACGGCCTCCCGCAAGACCAGCCTCCACGTCTTCCTCGCTTCTGTATTTTGGAAACGTGCGCCTGAGCATCAGACAGTGCAGCTCATCTTCCTTCTTATTTCACGGCATAGAAGGAAGTGTCTCCTGGAGTTCACGGGACCTTCGCCACTCCTGGCCCTCCTCCCCACTTCCCCTGGACTCCCAGAGGTGCCCACTGGAAGGCTTCCTACCTGTGCTTGGATGTGTAGCTAACTTCCAAAACATGGAGCTGCTGCCTTTGCGTGCACGTACGGCTTCTAGTGTGAGTCCGTTTGTTGTGCTGTATGAGCTCCTGTTTCTTCCCTTTTCATTCAACAATATGCCTTAAAAATCTGTCCGTGCAGCTTCTTGCTATGTATACTTCCACTTCAGGGATTTGACAATTTCACCGTCTTCCACCTTCTGCACTGTTGTTTTATTTACCATGGCCCTGAGTAGTGACTTAGGTTGTTTTCTCTACACACAGAGCCACCATGAATATCCTTTCCCGTGTCCCCTGAGGCCCGGACATGTGCCTGAGTGTCTCTGAATCGTGTGCTAAGGGGGAGAGGGTGGAGTCAAGAGCAACACCAGGGCCGGGGTATGGGTTCGAGGTAGAGCGTTTACCTCTCCCGCATGAGGCCCTGGATTCCAGCCCCAGCAATAAAATAATAGCACTAACAAAGCCAGTAATACCACTAACAAAGCCACACAAACTGGCCTCCTGTGCGGGGGAAAGGCTGAAGAATTTATTGTCCACACAGGGAACATGAACCCACTCTGTACAAGAAGAATCCGGAGATTTCCTAACATTTCATACTACATGCATGGTGATGTCAGGGGGTTGGATGTAAATGGATTGAAACATTACAAGGGAGGAGTAAAACTATAAGCATCCATTTAAAATGTGTAGAACACCCTTGCGCCCGTCAGCAGTGCGTTCAACTTCCCTTCCTCACATCTCTGCCGGCGTTCACATTACCCAACTGCCTGTTTTTTTCCCACAAAATGATAATTCTTTTTTGCATTTTCACCCCAGATAACTACTGGAATTGACTATCTCGTCACATACCTGTTAGCGTTCCAGGTTTTCCTTCTTTGAATTGCCCACTGTTTTCTGCAGATCCATCCCTTCCTTGTTGGTTCTGAAGTCTCTGTGTGCTCCAGATAGGAATCCCTTATCAATGTCAGAGTTGGACCTATCATAGTGCCATCTGCCACTATTAACTTCGAGGCTATCTTCCATTGACCAATGTCTTTCATTCTGACGTAGTTGGACCCAATTGTAATTCATCCTGGTGCCTTCTAAAAGGCCTTGTTTAAGAAGACCCACCTGGATCTGACGGTCACAAGGGTGTTCTGCACATTTTAAATGGATGCTTATAGTTTTACTCCTCCCATGTAATGTTTTAAGCCTGCAGCCACAGCCCTGTGGCATCCGATCCCGTCAGATCTCAGAAGCTAAGCAGGGTCAGGCCTGGTTAGTACCTGGATGGGAGACCACCTGGGAACACCAGAAGCTGTAGGCTTGGGAGAAGGACCTGGCAACCCCCTCCCAAAAATCGATCTGCCATTGAAAACCCTATGAACAGCAGAGAAGCACTGATGATAGTGTTTCCCCTGTTGTACAGAGGGTCGCTATGAGTCGGATACCGACTCGAGGGCACCTAACAACAACAACAATGTAATGTTTTGGGCTGGGATTTAGCTCAGTTGGTAGAGCGCCGCTCTGCAGTCTCTGAGGTCCTGAGTTCGATTCCTAGCATCGCAAAAATGGGAGAAGGACGTGGCAACCCACTCCCAAGGCAATCCCGAAACAATCTGCCATTGAAAACCCTATGAGGGTCACTATGAGTTGGACACAACTCGACGGCACCTAGCAACAACAACAACAACAATGTAATGTTTTAATCCATTTACATTCGATCCCCCCAATATCCACCCTGCATGCAGTACGAAGTGTTAGGAAATCTCCCTATTCTTCCTGTACAGAGTGGGTCCGTGTTCCCTGTGTGGACAATAAATACTTCAGCCTTCCCCCTCGGGCTTATTACTCTACCTTGAATGCTTGTCCCCAGCCCTCTCTAACCATGGGTTCCACATCCACAGAGTCAACCAAACCTGGATCAAAAATATGTTTTGGAGACTGCATCTGTAGTGAAGATGTGAGGACTTTTGATATCTGCTTGTTCTTCCCTGAACAGCACAGCTAAACATCTTTTCACCTGGTCTTTCCATTGCGTTAGCTGTCGCAAGTAATGCAGAGGGGGTCTGGAGCATCTGGGAGCATGTGTCACGTGCCCTAAGCATGTCATACCAGGGACATGAGCATCTGGGGCTCTTCCTTAGCCCCAGGGAGGCTGGAACCGCCCACTCTGGGACCCCCAAGGACAACTATACAGTCCCCGAATGTAAAGGGTCTGGTCTTCAGCAATCCGTGTTGTCTGTATTCCTGCGACATAGTGGGTGTAATTCTAAGATTGCCCGGCGAGCCCCACGGTGGTGTGGAGTGTAGGAGCCCCTCTCCTCGGCTGTCCTCAGTGGGGTCTTGGTCCTGTGGTTACTGATCAGGCAACTGAGATTGGCCCTGTGGACCTAAGTCAGGTGAGCTCTGGGCCCTGCCTGAAAGAAGAAATGAAGGTTGAGAGGGGTCCCATGCCAGGGAGTGTCTCCATCTGGGGCTCTGAAGACCAAGGGACCACCTGGTAGGGCATACAGGCGACCTCCCCTAGACACAGCCAGAAAGAAAGTGGGGCCCTCATCCCAGAAGCACACAGAACTCCACTGGACTTGGAATGGACCTGGCAGTGTGGTCTGCCCTGGGGTCTCCACCTAGGCAGGCGGCAGCAGACTCTCCCCGTGTGAGACATGGGCACCCCTGGCAGAGAACCAGCCAAGCCAGGCCAGACTTCTTACCTACACAACCCCCAAGTTAAAAACGAAATAAAACAAGCAATTGTTCTAAGTCGCTGGGTTGGCACGTAGTCTGTTATGTGGCAGTTGAAACGAATCCACCGTCTTGGAAGGCAGTCTCCGGAGCAGGTATGATAAACCCACCTCCTCCCGCCCTCAGTCCCGAGCTCTCCTTATCCAAAATAAACTCGGCAATTGTGGACATTATGGCTCATATATATTTTAGAATGAGTTTGTCAAGTCCTTCAAAAAGTCCAGCTGGTATTTTGAACAAAATTACATGAAATTTATAGATTAATGTGGGAAGATTTGACATTTTTGCAATTTTAGGCATCCGTAAAATGGTCTTTCTCTCCATTTGTTCGTGTTTTCAATTTTATCTCTCTCTCTCATGTCTTCCTTTGTGTCCTTGACATTTCCCTAACTTTTATTTTATTTTTTTTTCTCCACAAAGGTTTTCCGCAGTTATTTCTGGCTTAACTTCTAGATCCTTCGTCATTTTGGTTCCTCTTGTGACTGCGTGTCTTTTTCTATTATATTTCTAATTGGTTAATACTGGTGTAGAGGAAAGCCACTAATTTTAGTAAGTTGATCTTGTATTCAGCAATCTTGCTAACCTCTATTATTAGTTCCAATCAATTTTCTGTTCATTCTGTTGGGTGTCTATGTAGATGATATATAATCTGCTCACCATGACAGCTGTGCCTCTTCCCTCCGCCTCCTCCTCCTGGCCTCTCATCATCTCATCTCAGGGCATCAAGCAGAGCCACCCCTGTGACACTAACTGTGGGGCCTCCAATCGTCCTGTTTCCAATCTCCACAGGACAGAATGTTAAATTCGCCTACCGAGTAGTCGGCTTCCTACAGATTTTGCAATCCACAAAGACTTCATCACACTGAGGATGCTCCTTTCTACTGAGTTTCCTGAGAAGTTTTTAAAATCACTATTAGATGTTGGCCTGCAGCCATAGCTCTGTGGCATCCCATCCCGTCAGATCTCGGAAGCTAAGCAGGGTTGGGCCTGGTTAGTACCTGGATGGGAGACCACCCAGGAAAACCAGAAGCTGTAGGCTTGGGAGAAGGACCTGGCAACCCCCTCCCAAAAATCAATCTGCCATTAAAAACCCTATGAACATCAGAGAAGCACTGACAATAGTGTTTCCCCTGTTGTACAGAGGGTCGCTATGAGTTGGATACTGACTCGATGGCACCTAACAACAACAACAACAAATTAGATGTTGAACTTTAGATGTTGCTCCTTTAACCCAATAATATGGTAGACAACGTTGATGGAATTTCTGATGTTAAATTGTTCTTGCATGCCTAGGAAAAATGCGACTAAATCATTTTTCAAAACACACCATAGGTTTGACTAGCTAGACACTTATTTGGATTTTTGTGTCTACTTTTATAAATTAAATAGATCTATTTTTTCCTGAATTTGGAATCGAGGTTATTTCAGCCTTGTGAAACGAGCCGGCCCGATTTCTCTTATTGTCTGTAGCCTGGAACAACTTCTCTAAGAGTGTTTATCTCATCTCATCCTGAAATATTTGGTAGAATTCTCAAGATATCCATGCCTGAGAATTTTTCCAGAGGAATGTCCTTGCTTGACATTTCACTTTCTTGCATTGTCTTTTTTCTTTCTCTTTCTTTGTTTCTTTTCTTGTTCTGTTTTGGTTTCGGTTTGGTTTATTGGCAGTGCCGGGGATGGAACCCAGGGCCTCGCTCCTGTTAGGCAAGTGGTCACCATAGAGCCCCAGCCCCAGCCTTGATTGTTGCGTCAATTTCTTAGAAGCTCAAATTCATTATGTTAATATACTTTTCTCTCTCTTTGTTCTATTTGTTTTCTGGACCAGCGGTCTATGAACATACTATCCATTTCTAAGAGGGATCTCATGAATGGCGATTGCAGTTGTGGATTTATCTAGTTTTTACCAGTTCCACTGGTGTGGCTTTGTTGTTGTTGTTGTTGTTAGGTGCCGTCGAGTCGGTATCCGACTCATAGCGACCCTCATAGGGTTTTCAATGGCTGTTTCGGGATTGCCTTGGGAGTGGATTGCCAGGTCCTTCTCCCATTTTTGTGGTGCTGGGAATTGAACTAGGGACCTCAGAGAGTGCAGCGCAGCGCCTTACCAACTGAGCTAAATCCCAGCCTGGTGTGGCTTTACATTTCCTTTTTAAGGAACACATGTTCGTGATTATTACTTTCTCCAGAATATTCTTTTCATTGAGGCATCATTTACATAGAATAAAATGTACTGATCAGAAGTGTATGAATGAGGAGTTTTGGCAAATGTGTATACAATACATTTTTAGCCACTGAACCAGTTGCCACATACCACATTCCACCTACCAGTCTGACTTAAGTACCAGAGGTTAGTTTGCCCACTGTGCAACATCATGTAAATGGAATCATCCTCCCTGATGTTTAGACTTATCCACTCAGTCCAGTTGACGGATTGAAATTTAATATATAGGAAATGGCTGTTCGACAGATCCAGCACCATTTGTTGAAAAGAACATCCATTCCCCTACTTTTGCCCTTTTGTCAAAAATCAGTCTTGTACGCATTTGTGGGTCCAGTTGGCTGTTCATTCATATCGTTGGGTACATCAGTCAGATATTCCCTTTCACCACAGAGTAGTTTTCCACTGTTTTAATAGACTACAATTCGTTTATCCATCCTCCTGTTGATAGACATTCAGATTGTTTCCAGCATTTAGCTACTATGAGTAAAACAGCTTATGAATAATTTTATGCAAGTAGTTTATGGACTTATGTTTTCAGTTCTCCTGTGTGAGTAGCTAAGAGTGGACTGGCTAAATGATTAGGTAAGTGTATATTTACTTCTGTAAGATCATGAACTATCACATGGCGCATCATAAATACGTACAACTTTATGTCACTTTATTTTCAAAAAGATTGATTGTAGTACTTGACAGTTTGATAGTAATTTACGAGCCTCTTGTTCTAGTTCCCCACCAATTCTTCCTACTGTCACTTTTCAATTGTAGCCATTCTTTGGGTGTGAAATGGATTCTCACTGTGCTATTAAAATGCATTTCTCTGGTAACTAATAATGCTATGTACCTTTTAACACGCTTGTTGCCCATTCGTATATCTTCTTTTACATATTTTATATGCAAATATCTTGCTCATTTTTAATAAGGACAGAGTTGTTGTTTTGATTTGTAAGAACTCTATCTATTCTGCGTGTCATTATTCAACTGTATGCACTGAATATATTTTCTCCTAATCTGTTGCTTGCACTTTCACTTCTGGCACCTAACAACAAACAACAAGATGAATCTTCTAATAAACAGAAATAGGCTGGGCGCAGTGGCGCACGCCTGTGATCCCAGCAACTCAGGAGGCAGAAGGCAGGAGGATCTCAAGTTCGAGACCAGAAGCAGTCTGCGTAATTTAGCGAGACCCCGTCTCAAAAAGTAAAAAAAATGGGCTGGGGGTGCAGCTCAGTGGTCCAACACTTGCAAAGCATGTAAGCGCCAGGCCCTGGGTTCAGCCCCCAGCACCACAAAAATTAATTAATTAGTTAATTAATTAAAAAGTAGAAACAATTTTTGTACAGCTGTTCTTTTTCTTTTATGGTTGCTGTTTTTGGATTAGGTCTAAGAATTCTTGCTTACATCAAGGTCTCAAAGGTCCTCTCCAGGGACTTACCATTTAATTTTAGGTCTATAATCTGCATCAAAATCATTTTGACAAAATCATGATATGTCATTGGAATCAAGAGTCTTGTCCCAGTGTCCTTCCTTGGAGACTCTCTTCTCGGTTGAATTACATTGGGGCCTTCATCCCATATCGATGGGCCATCCTTGTGTGGATCTGTGTGTGGACAATGTATTCCATTACACTGATCTTGTTTTCTGTCCATGTGCCAATATCACACAGAACCAATTACTGGCTCTTAACAGTAATTCTTGAAATCAAGTAGTGTGAGTTCATCCCATTATTCACCTCAGCATGCTCCTGCTAGCTGTCCCAGGTCCTCATATTTCCATAGATTTGTTGAGATCATCATAATTGATTTATAATAAAGTACGTATACCTCAGGTGTCCACTTTGCTAAACTCTGACACATACATACAACCGTGAGCCCGTCTCCATTGTTAGGATAATGAATAGACCCATCATTTCCAAACTTCCTATGCGCCTCCTTTAATCCTTATCCTCCCATGTCCCTCTCCGTAGGCAGCCGCCGATCTGCTTTCTGAACTACATATGAGCTTATATTTTTTCGTGTTTATATAAATGGAATCACACTGCATGGTCTCTTTTTTTTTTTTTTTTTGTCTGACTTCTCTTGCTCAATTATTTTGAGATCCACATATGTTGTTGAGGGTGTCAATGCTTCATTCCCTCCATTGCTGAGCTGTATTGCTTTGTGTGAATATAAATTTATCCATTTACCTGTTGGTTGAGTTGAGGATGTTTCCCATTTGGGGATGCTGTGAATAAAAATGATGTGAGCATTCTTGTGTAAGGATTTGCGTGGACATATGCTTTCGATTATGGCCTGAATGCTCCAGTCCCTCCACGATTTATATGCTGAAGCCTGATCCCTGGGTGGTGTGTTAGGAGGTAGGGTTTTTTAGGAGGTGATTGGTTCATGAGGGTGGAGCTTTATGAATGGGATTAGTTTCCCTACGAGAAGAAAGATCCCAAGGGAAGCCCCGGCTCTCCCACCGAGAAGCACCATTTGTGCCGAATGGGCAGCACCGGCTGCAAGGCTGCTAATGCTCTGACCTCGGGCTCCCCAGATCTGTGAGAAATACATGTCTGAGTGAATGTTCAGATATCTTGTCCATGTTAAAAATTAGCTAGTGTTTTCTTATAGTTGAACCTTGACAGTTCTTTATACATTCTAGATAAATTTTCTTTATCAGATATATGCTTTGAAAGTATTCTCTTCCAGTCTGTGGTTTCTTTTTCTTCTCCTATTAGTACCTCTGGAAGAGGTTTTCTTTTACTTTTAATGAAGTGCAAGGTTTTATTTTTTTAATGTTGTATTGCATTGTATTGTATTGTTGTTGTTGTTGTTGTTAGGTGCCGTCGAGTCGGTATCCGACTCATAGCGACCCTCTGTACAACAGGGGAAACACTATCGTCAGTGCTTCTCTGCTGTTCATAGGGTTTTCAATGGCAGATCGATTTTTGGGAGGGGGTTGCCAGGTCCTTCTCCCAAGCCTACAGCACCTGGTGTTCCCAGGTGGTCTCCCATCCAGGTACTAACCAGGCCCAACCCTGCTTAGCTTCTGAGATCTGACGGGATGGGATGCCACAGGGCTACCGCTGCAGGCTTGTATTGTATTAGTTTTTTGAAATAGCGTCTTGCTGTTAGTCCAGGCTGGCCTGGAACCGACCCTGATCCTCCTGTCTCAGCCTCCCAACTGCCAAGATTGCAGGCCACGGCTGGCTTGAGTTTTTATTTTTAATAAAGTACAATTTATCAATTTGTTTTTCAATAGAGTACCCTTTTAATGGCTCATCTAAGAAATCTTCACCTAACTCAGAATCACAAGTATTTCCTCTCAAATTTTCTTTGAGATTTATAGTTTTAGGTTTTACATTTAGGTCTAGGACTCACTTTGGCTTAATTTTTTGTATATGATGCAAGTGATTGGTTGAAATTTAATATGTAGGAAATGGCTACTTGACAGATCCAGCACCATTTGGTGAAAAGAACATCCATTCCCCTACTTTTGCCCCTTTGTCAAAAATCAGTCTTGTACGCATTTGTAGGGTCCCATTCTGAACTCACAGTTCTGTTCCATTCACTTATTTGTCTACCTTGCAGTCAATATCCTACCATAGCTTCTTTTTTTTTTCCTTTTTCCAGTGTGGAAAGGTTGAACCAAGGGCCCAGCACACGCTAGACAAGTCCTCTGCCACTGGGTTGCATCCCCCACCCCCATTGTTATCTTTATTTTAAGACAGGGACTCACTAATATGCACAGGCTGCCTCTAGCCTCCATGCTCCATCCTCCTGCCTCCACCTCCCGAGTTGCTGTGATTACAGGCAGGCGCCACCGCACCAGGCTCTCCATAACCTTTTAATAAACCTTGAAATCACATAGTGTCAGCTCCAACTTGAATTTTTAAAGTTGCTTTGCCTCTTTTAGCTCCTCCGCATTTCCATATAAGTTTTAGAATCAGCTTTTCAATTTTTACCACAAATCCTGCTGAGATTTTGATCAGGGTTGCCTTAAATCTATAGTTCCATTGGGGTGAATTCAAATTTTAACGATTTTGAGTTTTCTGATCCAGGGACCGGGGTCTGCTCTCCGTCAGGGACTCCGATTACATGTGTATTACACTGCTTAGAATTCTCCTGTGGCTCACTGATGGGGCTGCATTTACATTTTCTCCATGCACTTCATTGCTGGGTTTTAGCTCAGTTGGTAGAGCACTGCACTGTAGTCTCTGAGGTCCCCAGTTCAATTCCCAGGACTGCAAAAATGGGAGAAGGGCCTGGCAATCCACTCCCAAGGAAATCCCGAAACAGTCAGCCATTGAAAACCCTATGAGGGTCGCTATGAGTCGGATACCTACTCGACGGCACCTAACAACAACAACAACATGCACTTCGTTTCGGGTGTTTCCTGTTGCTGTGTCTGCAAATTCACTCTTCTTTTCTGCTGCAGTGTCTACTATGCCTCTGATCCCATCCAGTATATTTTTCATCACAGACATTGTAGTTTTTCTCTCTAGATGTCCCATTGGGTCTTTTATATATACTGTATGACTTGCTTAACTTGTGAACGTTCGGAACAGTTATAACAGTAGCTTCAATGTCCTTGTGGGTTTCTGTTTGTCTGTTTGTTTGTTTTCTTTTTTGCAGTACCGGGAGGTTAAACCCAGGCCCTCGCGCATACTTTGTAATCATTCTACCACTGAGATGCAAGCCCAGCCGTTTTTTATTTCTTACTTTTGAGTTTCGAGTCAGAGGCTTGCTCAATTACATAGGCTGCCTCTGGCCTCCAACTCGTGATCCTCCTGCCTCTGCCTCCAGAGTCGCTGGGATTACCGGCGTGAGCCCCCAGCGAGCCCAGCAAAGTCCTTGTCTTTTAATTCTAGCCTCTGTGGGAGCTGTGTGTTGGTATCAAGGGATTACCCTCCTCATTGCTGGCTCACTTCTCCTCTTCTTTGTGTGCCTGGTGGTCTCTCGTGGGATTCTAGACATTGTGGATTTTACTTCACTAGGCGCTGGGTTTCCATACACAGTCTCCAGCTGCGCTCTGACACAGTTAAACAGCTTGGGAACAGTTTGATGTTGGGGGGGGGGTGTCTTTAAGATTTGTTAGATGAGACAAGTGAAGTATTTATTCCAAGGCCAGGACTGGGGTCCCCGGGGTGTGAATTTAAGGAGACACTTGTTCACAGAGTCGTACGAGTGCAGGGGCCCCTTAAACTTTGTGTGGAAGAGAGGTCTCCTTGGCCTCCCTCTGGTCCTGACTGACTCGGGCTAATTATTTTCCATTATGGAGGCGAACGAAAGCTTTCCAAGAACTTTACCCAAAGCTCCGTGAATTCTGAGGCTTGCCAGCCAAGACAACGGAACAGGCAATCTTCCCAGTCCTGTGTGGGCACCCGGCGCCGTCACCCCCAAACTGTTCAAGTCACTCCCACCCTGCAGCCTTGGCTGCGTCCTCACGTGGATGCGCTGCTCAGCCGGGGCTCACACTCGGGGGCTCAGCTGATGGGGGGCTCTCTCCCTGCACGGCTGCCCCTCGGCCAGCACACTGCCACGTGCACCCCAGCTGCCTTGGTCTCCCTGAGCCTTGCCTTGGGATCCCCAACTCAGGGGGTCACCCCAGCTCTACCTGACCTCCCTCAACCTGCCCAGCACCTACAAATTCTCTCAGGGTAGTAGGGTGTGGGTACCTGACTTGTTTCTCATCTCTCCTTTGTTGAGAAACATTGTTTCCTACGTCTTCTCTTTTCAGAAAAGTATTGTTTCAGCTGAACGAATAAATCTAGTCTGTTACTTCATCCTGGCTGAAAGTAGTGGCTTATTATTACATAGAATTTTAGAAGCAGTTTATCAATTTCTATAAGAAAGACTGCTGGGATTGACATTCTGTTGAGTTTGTAGATCGAGGTAAGGAGAATTGGCATTTTTAAAAACAGTGAGTCAATTCCTAAGCGTGGTATAACTCCTGATTTAAACAGATTTTCTTTTGTTTATCATCACAATATTTTGAATTTTTGACCTTATCTAATTTATTCCTAGGAAGTTAACATTTTCTGTTCCTTTAAATAATGTTATGCTTAATTCATTTTCAATCATTTCTTACTAGGATAGAGAACTAAAATCGATTTTTATATGCTGGCCATGTATCCTGAAACCTTGCTAAATTATTCCTTCTAGTAAGTTTTTTTTTTTTTTTTTTGTAGATTCTTTAGAGTTTTTCATATGCAAAATCATGTCATTTGAGGACAAAGAAAGTTTACTTCTTCTTTTACTTCTTCTTTTCCAATTTTTGTGCTGCTTTTTTTCCCCCTAGCCTTATTGCACTGACTTGGAGTTCCAGAACAGTGTTACTTAAATGTGGTGAGAGTGGAAATCCTTTCCTCATCTCTGGTCTTAGGGGAAGAGAGCTAGGCTTTCACCATTAGCTGGCTGTAGGCTTTTGGTGCAATTCCTTTCTTACTTGGGGACGTTTCCTTATAATAATAGCCCCCTGAGTGGTCTCCTCTTAATTTTGAAATCATGGATAAGCACTGAATACTGTAAACACTTTTTCTGCACCTGTCAAGATGGTTATAATTTTTCTCACTTGTTAATATAATGACTAACATGGAATCATATTTGAATCTCACATTTCTGACATAAACTTTACTTGGTCATTGTGTATTAGCATTTTATATACTGTTGGAACTCATATGCTCATATTCTGTAGGGGAATTGTTCATCTATATTTTGGGGCAGTATCGGTCTATACTTTTCTTTTTCTCTAAAGCCTTTTTTAGGTTTTGATATCAGCTTCTCACTGGCCTTATAAAATGAGTTGGGAAATGTTCGTTCCTATTACAACAATAACAACAATTTTCTGAAAAAGTTTGTATGACACTGGTATTATTTCTCCCTTGAGTAAAACACGAAGCCATCTGGGCCTGTAGTTTGCTCTGTGGGCTTTAAATTATAATTCAAGAGCCATAATAGATAAATATAGGGATTTTCATATTTTCTGTTTCTTCTTGTGGTAGTTTTAGTAAGTTGGGTTTTTCAAGGGAATTTTCCATTTCATATCAGTAGTTGAATTTATTTGCATTAATTTGCTCATAATATTCCCTTATTATCCTTATAAGGTCTGTAAAACAGTAGCAATGTTACCTCTCTCATTCCTGATATTTTGAGTTAGTGATTTGTTTTCTTCCATTTTTCAATTAGTATTACTAGATTTTATCAATTTTATTAATGTTTTTTAAAAAACAAACTTCAGGGTTTGCTGATTGTCTGTATTGCTTGACCACATTCTATCTGATCCATTCCATGCTACCTTTATATTCTTTTACTTACTTTGGATTTGATATATTCTTTCTCTAGCTTCTAAAAGTGGCAGCTAAGGTCATTGATATTAACTTTTATTATTCTCTAATATAAACAAAACTATAATTTTCAAAGCTCCACTTTCCCTCCAGAAATGATTTAGCTGAATTCCACACGTGTTTTTAAATTATTGTTGTTGTTGTTGTTGTTGTTGTTGTTGTTGTTAGATGCTGTTGAGTCAGGTCTGACTCATAGCGACCCTCATAGGGTTTCAATGGCTGATTGTTTCAGGATTGCTTCAGGAGTGGATTGTCACGTCCCATTTTTTCGGTGCTGGGGATTGAACCTGGGACCTCAGAGGGTGCAGAGCAGGACTCTAAGCTAACCCCATAGGAACAAATAGACTTATTAATTTTAACAATAGTTTTAGGTTTACGGAGAAGTTGCAAGGAGAGTACAGAGAATTCTCATGTATCCTATACCTACTTTCCTCCATTGCTAATGTCTCACATGTAACATTAGTGTACACACATGTACCTGGTAGGCTTGTCACAACTAATGATCCCATGTTGGTACATTATGACTAAGTAACACCCATATTTTGTCTGGATTTACTGAGTTTAATTAATACCATTTTTCTGTACCAGAATTTCATCCAAGGACACATTATATTTAGTGATCTTCTTTCCTTAGGCTCATCTATACTGTGACAGTTATTTAGACTTTCCTTGTTTTTGATGATCTTGGCAGTTTTGTGGACGGCTCGTCAAGTATTTTGTAAAGGTGCACACTCCCATATTTTGGTGTTTCATTTCCATTTAGTTTGACAGTTTTCCTAATGTCTTTTGTCATTTTTTTCCCCACCCATTGGTTATTTAGAAGCTGCTTAGTTCCCTCAAACTTAAGGATTTCTAATGACACAATCAGCCACCGAAAACCCTATGAGAGTCCCTCTGAGTCGGACCCGACTTGACGGCATCGAATAACAACAATTATTTTTTTGGCATTGACTCCTAACTTGGTCTCTCTACAATCAGAACATAGATGCTTCATTAATTCTACCCTTTCAAATATACTGGTATTTATTTTATGGCATAGCGTAAGTTCTATTTTGATGGTGTTCCATGGGCACTTAAGAAGTGTGTTCTGCATCTGTGGCATGTGGTAGTCTAAAAATATCAATTATATCAGTGTGGTGGAGAGTATGGTTCAAACGTTCCCTGTCTTACAGAGCTTTAGTCTATGATTTGATCAGTTTCTGAAAGGAATGCTACAGTCTCACCTATCATTTTGGGTATATCTATTCCTCCCTGGGCTGGGATTTAGCTCAGTTGGTAGAGCACTACACTGCAGTCTCTGAGGTCCTGGGTTCAATTCCCAACACCACAAAAATGGGAGAAGGACCTGGCAATCCACTCCCTAGGCAATCACCTTAAGAGTCAGCCATTGAAAACCCTCTGAGGGTTGCTATGAGTCAGACTCGACTCGACAGCACCTAAAAACAACAACAACAACTATTCCTCCCTTAGTTTGTCAATTTTTGCTTCATGTACTTTGAGGCTCTGTTACAAGGTGCAAACACAACCTTTATGTCTTGTTGATGAATTGATACTTGTAGTACAAAGTACTTTTACATGTATGTAACAATAGATGATGTAAATAAACCTTGCTGTTTGTTTGTCCTTTTCACTCCTTTCCCTATGTTCCTCCTTTAGTGCCATAATCAAACACACGTTAGCAATTTATTTCGCAGTTTAAAAGTCTATTTTAGCAATTGATCTCCTCTTTTGGCTATCCGGGCATAAGTCTCTCCCTTGTTCTTTTAGCAGCTACTTGAAGGATTATAGCACACAGTTTTATCATGTTTACCTCACATTAATACACCAATAATACCAAAGAATGGTGATAATACGGATGGGCTAGAAAATTCATGTAATGGTACCGACAATGTAAAAAGAAAGTTCACTACAGAAAAAGTTCCGATCTTAAACATAATTGAGATCCAAGGATACGTAGAAAAATATTATCACAAAAAGACAAGCAAATAGAAGAGAGGTCTTTGGTGTTGGGGAGGGGACGGGGGGGTGGGGGGGAGGAAGTGCACAAGAGGATAAGGGGGAACTTATCTGTGTAATGTACAACAAAATGTACACATGGAAACGTCACAATGAAATGCATGTCAGAATGAATCACATTAAGTTGTACCTTAAAAATTTCCAATAAAAAAATTACACCACTTCATACACGAATCTTGCAACAGCAGATTTTTGTTCAATCCTCCCCCACTGTTTTTGCAATTCTTGTAGAAATTCCTTTTCTACGGGAAACAACCTCCATGCTATCTTGCTGTATAAACAATCACTTGCTTTAAAGCAGTGGTTTAAAGTAGTTTCTTTATTAACTATGTATTCACCATTTTGCTTTCCTTTATTTCTACTGGCCTGAGTTCCTGTGTATAGTGTTATATACTTCATCCTAAAGAGTGCCCGTTAGCATTTCTTGCAGTGAAGACCTGCTAGCAGATAGCTCTCTTGGTTTTTGTCTAACGGGAATGTGTCCATCTCCCGTTTTGAAGGATATTCCGTGCTCATAGTTGTTTTCCTTTCAGCACTTTGAAGATGTTTCCCTATTTCCTTCTTTTTATAGAATAGAGTTGGAGAACGCCTGGCCATGGTTTCTTCCGTCTTTTTCTCACCGTCTTGCTCTGGTTTCCTTCTGGGATCCCCATCCTGTCTACTCGAGACTGTTCCCCTGCGTTCCCCAGGCCACGGAGGCGCCGCCCCTATGCGTGCCTTCTTTCCTTCCTTCTCTCTCTGTTCTAGCTTGAAAACTCCTTCTGACATGTCTTCATGCCTGCTTATTATTTTCCTTCCTCCAGATAGCCAATATAAAGTTTATCCTATCCCACGAGTGTTTGCCATCAGAAAGTCATTGACATTTCACTCATTTTTATGATTTCCGGATGTCTCCTGAAATTCCTCATCTCTTCCCCGCCGACAACCATCTTTTCCTGCAGAAAATATATTATAATAGACAGTTTGATGTCATCCCCTATTGAGTCAAAGATCTGGATTGTTCATGCAATCTGTTCTATTAAGCCCACGCTATTTTTTTGTCTTGATTATAGGTCAAAAGTTTGGGGGTTTTTTGTGTGTCTGTTAATATTTTTGTTTGATGCTGGACCTCATAAATGGTACAAGATGCAGACTTTTGATTGTGTGTCTGTCCGTGCAGTACGTTGAGTTGAATAGTGGGAGGCTTGCCCAAGTCCTGGGCAGGCTCGGTTGTAAGCTCTGGCAGGGAAGGTGAGTCCAGGGTGTATACTTTCGTCCTGAGTTATGATGGCTTTCGGATTTTTAACAGAAACTCCAAAATATTTACAAAAACCGCTCTTACTCGTAGGTTCTGATTTAAATCCTATCTCCCCAACCCTGGGAAGCCACTGAAATCTCAGACCAGCAGTTTTAAGCCTCCAGATGTTCTTTCCCATTGGGTTGCTCAGAGTCTTAGCTCCATACCTGCGTGGTTTGGAGTCAGCCAAGGATTTGAGGGCCCCGTGCAGTCAGTTTGGGGTACCCTTCTCCGGGGCTTTCTATTTTCTGTGATAGTCTTCCTGTAACCTCTTGAAAAATTCCTGCCTCTGGCCATGTTGCAAAAGGAGATTTCAGACATTTTCCCCTTGCCTTAAAACTAGAAGACGAGACAAAGTGATTTTCTGCTCTTGAACAATGGGCACACAGGATAGTGGTCCCCAAGAGAAATAAACCAATCGTGTTAGGTGGGTCAAAGAATGAGAGAAGGGAGAAAAGACTGCGTAAAATATTTGAAGAAATAAGCATCGAAGGATGCGGCAAGGGGCAATCTAGTTACACAGAAATCTTTTAGAAAAGAGCCTCTCCAACACAGCTGAGCACTGGAGAAAACCCTGCAGCGCCAGTCGGGGGGCAGTGGCACACGCCTGCAATCCCAGCAACTCAGGACACAGAGGTGAAGGTATGAGAGCACGAGTTTGAGGCCAGAGGCAGCCTGCCTAACTTAGCAAGACCCTGGCTCAGGATAAAAAATCAAAAAAGGTTCTGTGGTTGCAGCCCAGTGATAGAGTGCTTGCAAAGTATGTGTGAGGCCCTGGGTTCAGCTCCCATGTACAAGAAGAAGAAGGAGGAGGAGGAGGAGGAGGAGGAGGAGGAGGAGGAGGAGAAAGAGGAGGAGGAGGAGGGGAAGAAGAAGGAGGAGGAGGAGGAGAAAGAGGAGGAGGAGGAGGGGAAGAAGAAGAAGAAGAAGAAGAAGAAGAAGAAGAAGAAGAAGAAGAAGAAGAGAGAAGAAGAGAGAAGAGGAGGAGGAGGAAGGGGAAGGGGAAGAAGAGGAAGAAGAAGGAGAAGAAGGAGGAAGAGGAGGAGGAGAAGAAGAAGAAGGAGAAGGAGAGGAGAAGGAGAAGGAGAAAGAGAAGAGGAGGAGGAGGAAGAGAAGGAAGAGGAAGAGGAAGGGGAAGAAGAAGAAGAGGAACAGGAAGGAGGAGGAGAAGGAAGAGAAGAAGGAGGAGGAGGAGGAGAAGGCGGAGGAAGAAAGAAGAGGAAGAAGAAAAAGAAAAGAAAAAAGAAAGGAAGAGAAAAGAAAGAAAAGAAAAAGCAGCAGCCCCAATTCCACCCTAGCCACCAAATCCAGGAATGAGCATGGATTTCTCCCCTTGAAGTCTGTGAGAAGGCTCATCTGCCCCTCCACTGGGTGGTGTCAAAGAAGGCTGTGTGGGGAGCCGGGACTTCCACATATAGGAAGGTGCCCTGAGGCACCAGGCCCCCTAGGGCCAGTGGAGGCCACAGGAAGAGCCTGAGTTTCCCTCCGCACCTACCCCTCCTCCCCACCATGTGGAGTCAGGATGACAAGGTTGGCAGTCACACAAACACAGGAAGAAATGAGGGAACCTGCGGTCCTTCCAGAGGAAGCTGCCATTGCCCAATGGCAAGGAGGGGACCCTCCTGTCCCTGGGGTCAATGGAGGCTGAGGAGGAACTGGGCTGCTACCTCCATGGCCACAGGGAGGCAGGGTGCCATCCTCCCCTGGAGCGGCTCCCAGAAGGCCACACACACAGGTTCAAACACAACCAGGGTCTCCAAACAGCACCCTAAACCTCAGCCTCCCGGTAGACAGAACTGCTCGTCGGATGCAGGACCCAGAGAAAATAACAGCATGAAGGAAACAGCCAGCAAGTGCTGACTCCTAGAGTCCACAGGTAGTGGACTTTTAGAATTATCTGAGGATGGCAGGCGGAGGCAAGAGGATCGCAAGTTCAAGACCAGAGGCAGTCTGCATAACTTAGCGAGACCCTGTCTCAAAAAGTAAAAAAATGGGCTGAGGGTGCAGCTCGGTGGTCCAGCACTTGCAGAGCATGCAAGCGCAAGGGCCTGGGTTCAACCCCCAGTACCATAAAGAAAAAAAAAAGAAGAAGAAGAAGAAGAGGAATTATCTGAGGTTTTTACAGAATCAAAAGAAAAAGAATTTGACAACTGTGCTTTAAACAAATGAAGACTAGAAAGGGACTAAATGTGCCCCCAATGGTGGAAACTCAGTCCCCTGTGCCACAGGGCTGGGCCGTGGGGCTTCTGGCTTGGGTCCCAGGGATCCACTTTGTGGGTAGATGAGGGCTGCTGGAAAGGGCTGGCAGCAAGCTCAGGGCCCTGCACCCAGAGGAAATGCCAGTCAGCGAAGACAGAGTCCGAGCACTCGGAAATCAAGAAAAATTAGGAGACTTCACCACATATTTTGAGATTTTCCTCTCCTCCTTTTTAATGTACGATGCAACTATATGAAAACATGTGGGAAATAGGGGCAAGAAAAGAAAAAGTCAGTGGGAATAGAACCCAGGATTGCGCACAGTTTTTATTACATATTGATTAAAATCCCTACTTCTTTTCTTTCTCTTGTCTTGTCTTCTCTACTTTCTTTTTTTTTTTTTTTTTTTTTTGCGGTACTGGGGGTTGAACCCAGGGCCTCGTGCCTGCAAGCTTTGCAAGTGCTGGACCACTGAGCTGCACCCCCAGCCCATTTTTTTTACTTTTTGAGACAGGGTCTCGCTAAGTTACGCAGACTGCCTCTGGTTTTGAACTTGCGATCCTCCTGCCTCTGCCTCCAGAGCCGCTGGGATGACAGGTGTGCGCCACCGCTCCCGGCTTCTTCCCTACTTTCTGTAGTTCTGTAAAATCTATAAGTTGATGACAGTGTAACACAAAGTGATGTCATAGTTACCTAATGGATATAGCAAACGTTTCATGATTCTGTACCCCACCAACATTTATAAATAAGGGAGGGGGAGAAAAGGACTATTTACCAGCTGGCGTCCTCTAAAGAATAGCTAGAGGAAACTCTCTAAATACTAAGGAAATTATTAAAGAATTCTGGGATGCCAGAAAAGAAGAAAAACAACAAGGGAGTAAACATACAACAAACACAATAGGCTTTTCTTCTTCTCTTGACTTTTCTAAATTATGTCTGACAGTTGGAGCAGAAATTTATAGCACTGTCTGATATGGTTCTTAGGACATGTGGAAGAAATAGTTGCGCTAATGATACTACAAACAGGGAAGGGCAAAGAGATGTAGAGAGATCTACGTTTTCCAAACTTCACGTGAAGTGGTAAAATGATAGCATTAGTAGACTGTGATAAATTATGTACTTGTAATGGGTGCCCGGATAAATCATTTAAAAAGCGATATGAAAAGATACCCTCGGAAGCCCTATCAGGAAAGTATATGGATGGGATATATTTGAGAATAATGGCCCACGTGATAGACAAGGAAAGGGAGATACATTGCAATAAGGTGGTTGTATTTCACCAGGATTAAGTTATCATTAATCTGAAGTGGACCGTAACAAGTTAAAGATGAATATCGTGGTCTACAGAGCAACCAGGAAGAAAAAAATATACAGTCAAGCAATCATAGAGGAATAAAAATGGCACACTTAAAAGTTACTTAAAAACTAGAAGGCAGGAACGGGAGGCAGAATAACAGCCAGGACAATGAAAACTTGAATCACGTAACCTCTAAATGGTACCACGGCAGGCACGGCCCGGTCATAATCTCCGTGATTATGGAAACTATGAGAGCACCAGATGCTCCAGTTGAAATGTACAGAGTGTTAAGTTGGCTAAAAAAGAAAACTCTGAGTAAATGCTGACTATGAAATACACACTGTAGATTTAAAGACACAAATAAATCACACGTGCATGGATGGAAAAGGAAATAGCATGCGCATGGTAACCTTAAACGAGCTACAGTGGCCACGATAATATCAGACAAAATACGCTTTCAGACAAAATAGGCTTTCTGACTCTAGAGGCAAAAAGAGAAATTTCTCAATGATAACAGAGGCAATATATCCCGGGGAACAGATAGGCACAAATGCACACAAACGGAGCCTTAAAATATCAAAGCAAAGAGTGACAGAACTGAGAGGAGGACCAGATACCTCGGTTATACTGGAATTCAGTAATTGATTTAAATAATCCTCTCACGGTAAATCGTAGAATAAAACAGATAAGCAGAAAATTTGTGAGGATATATAAGACTTGGGGCTGGGATTTAGCTCAGTTGGTAGAGCACTGCTCTGCAGTCTCTGAGGTCCTGAGATCGATTCCCAGCACTGCAAAATGGGAGAAGGACGTGGCAACCCACTCCCAAGGCAATCCCGAAAAAACAGTCAGCCATTGAAAACTCCATGAGGGTCGCACTGAGTCGGACCCAACTCGACGACCTAACAACAACAACAACATATAAGACTTGAAAACACAGTGGAACAACCCCACCTAGCTAACATAGACAGAGCAACCCACCCACCCAACAACAGCAATGTACACATATTTTTCAAGCACAGCTGCAACATTCTTTGTTGTTGTTGTTGTTAGGTGCTGTTGAGTCAGGTCTGACCCATAGCAACCCCATGTACAACAGAACAAAACACTCCCAACACTGTGCCATGCCCGGTACTACGTATGTATTTCTCTGCTGTTTCTAGGGTTTTCAATGGAGGATTGTTCTGGGAATGGAGTGCCAGATTCCTCTTCCTAGTCTGTAACACCTGGTGTTCCCAAGCCGTCTCCCATCCAAGGACTAACCAAGCCAAGCCTGCTTAGCTTCTAAGATCAGGTAGGATCAGATGCCAGGGTGCTATGGCTGCAGACACAGCATTCTTTACGGTGGGTCATATGCTAAGCATTAGAAAAATTCTCAATAAACTTAAAATAATTGATATAACATAAAATATTTTCTCTGATCACAACAGTTAAATTTGAAATCATCACAGGAAGAAATCAGGAAACCACTCAAATGTTTGGAAATTAAACATTGCACTTCTAAATAACCCATGGCTCAAGGAAGAAATTTTTTTTTAAAAAAAGGAATTAAAAAGTATATCAAACAAAATGAAAATGAGAACATGACATGAAAATTTATGCCATGTAAGTGAAGCAATGGTTAGAGGCAAGTTCTAGCTTTAAAATCTTGTATTTGAAATAAAGAAAGATGTAACAGAGTCTGGAATTAAAGAGAGGATATCACACAGAAACTTCAGAAAGGAAAAACGTTCCAAGAGACTATTCGAAACAACCTTATGTCAAAAATCAAACAATTTAGGTGAAATGGAAAAATTCCTAGAAAAATATATAACGTCAAAACTGAGCAATGAAGAAAGAGGAAAAAAAAGAAAATCTCAAATGACCTATACTAAGAAACTGAATTGGTAATGTATAATCTTCCCCAAAATGGAGCCCAGGCCAAGATGAATTCAATGGTGAATTTTACCAAACACTCAAAGAAACATCATCTTCAACACTTCACTAAATCTTTCAGAAAAAAGAGGAGTATAAAATACTTTCCAATTCAATTTGTGAAGATAGTGTTCCCCTGATATCAAAGGTGGATAAAAACAGCACAAGAAAATGAAGCTACACACTGTTACCTCTCTTGAAAATTGAGGCTGCACCTCTCAGCAAAATACTAGCAAGCCAATTCAGGGAATAACTGAAAATGGTCTCCATAATGAGCAAGCAGATTTTATCACAGAAATACAAAGTTGGCTTGACATCCAAAAGTCAGTTGATGTAATGTTGTTGTTGCTCTTAGGTGCCGTCAAGTCGGGTCCTTATTATGTGGTATTACCTCAACTCATAGCAAGCTGTACATGGGGTCACTATGAGTTGGTGTAATATCATTTAATGAATGGAGGAAAATGACCGTCTCAAATATGTAATCAAATCTCTTGACAAAACATAATCCTCATTATAACAGCTTTCAGCAAACAAGGAATAATAGGAACCTTTTTCAACGTGATAATGTACGTCTAAATAATTTTTTAAAGGAACAAATTTGGATGACTTATGTCACTTGATTTTTTTATTTCAATACTTATGAGAGAAGTGCATAAACAAGACAAGGTAGTATTGGCATAAAAATAAGCAAATAAAGTAATGCAGCTGAGGGGAGAATTAAATAGACCAGCACTTACATGATAGATTGACTTTTAATGAGGGCTCTGAGGCAATTCAATGGAGGAATGGATAATATCCTTAACAAAAGCTGAAACAATTAGATGCTCATTGTGCAACAACAAAAGATATAGCTCTACCTTTATCTATACTTTATCACTTCAAATGGATCATAGACTTAAATGAAATAGCTAAGCTATAAAAGTTCGAGGAGAAAACATAGGCAATCTTTGTGACCTTAGATGAAGAAAAGATTTCTTCAACAAGACACAAAAAGCAGAAAGGAAAAAAAAGGTAAATTGAGTTTCATTGTTATAAAAATGAAAAAGAAAGCTACAGGCTGAGAAAAGATACTTGCAAAACATACTTGAAAATAGAATTATCCTGAATATGAGTTATAAACACTCCTTATAATCCAGTTATAAGAAAAATAATGTCATTGTTCAGCCAAAACAAAAATAGAAAAACATTTGAAGAGACTCTTCACAAAAAAAGATATATGGATGGCCAGCAAGCACTTGAAAAGATTCTAAATGCCATTATTAATTAGAAAAGCCAAATTAAAACCACAGGGAACTGCCCCTGCCCAGCTCTAGAATGACTAAAATAAAAAGACCGACGATACCAAGTGTTGATGAGGGCTTGGGACCAGCTGGAGCTCTCACACACTATCGGTAGAAATGCAAAATGATATAGGCACTTGAGGAAACAGCTTGGCTCTTCCTTTGGAAGTTACACATGTATTTACCCCAGGACCCATACATTCTATCCCTAGGACTTTACCCAGGAGAGGAAAATATATGTCCACACAAAGACTTACACATGACTCTTCCTAACAGCCTTATTTTTAACCAACAAATGCTAGGAACAATCAAATGTTTGTCACATAAACTGGGGATTAAAAAAACTGTGGCACATTCACGGCCATCACTGTGCCAGGAAAGGAGGGCATCGCAAAACGCATGCCATAGCATGGAGGGCAAAGCGGCTTCCTAGGAGCGGGACAGAAAACACTACATGCTTTATGGTTCCAATTATGGAAGTCCTAGAAAAGTCTAAACGGTACTTCACAAAAAATAGATCAGCATGGCCAGAGCCCAGGTGATTACAGAGGGGAAGAACGACAGCGACGTTTGTCTGTCAGGCTTGCGGTGGGGTTTCCGTGAACGCACTCGTTCCAAGCACCATCTAACTCGACTCCTTTCAACAGAGAACTTGGTGGTGTGTAAAAATTACACCTCCGGAAAGGCAACGGAAACATCTCCCAGCCTCCTGTCATTTTGAATTCTGCCTCAACTTTTCAGCCGCGTGGGACTTTGCTCTCCCCTTGTGCAGTGACCCCCTGGGGCTCGTGGACCTGCAGTGCCCTCCTTAGAAAAAGGTGCCTAGGACTCACCCATATGCTCCTTTCCCTCCTCTCAAGCGTCCTGTGCCATCTGTCTCTTCTTTCCTGGGTCCTGGAGAGCCATCAGGCGGGTGCCCTTCATAGTTGGTCCCGGAGTCTGTAGCTGGAGGGGGTCCATCAGATACAACCTGCTTGACTATCCTGAAGTCAGAAATGGGCTCTCTGGTGTGTCTTCGTATCGATCCTCCCCTTCTGTTACTCTGCAGTGTCTCTTTTTTGGCTCTCATGATATTTTCAACATTCAGCTCTGTTTTGAAAGACCTGTAAACAACTGTTACCTTGGACTTACTTTGATTACTGTATACCTGCAATGTACATCTTTGCCTCTTTATTTTCAACTTTTAGGCATTGATTTTTTTATTTTTGAAGCACACGTCCTGGAAACAATTTATTACTGGAACCCATTTTTTTGGAAATTCAATATGAAAGACTTTCCTTTAATTGATTCAACCAATTTACATTTCCTGTAATTATGGCTACAATCAGATTTATTTCAGCTGTTTTGTTCCATGGTTTCCTCTTAACCTTCATTTCATTTTCTCTCTTTCTTTCCTGCTCTCCATTAGAAGAGGGAATTGTTTTCAGCTGGTTGAAAGTTATGCATTTCACTTTTATTTTAATGGTGTTAATGGTTGTTAGGTGCCCTCAAACTTATTATGACCAGGGCTTACCTGCAGCCTGCCTCCACAGCCCCATGGAATCACATGGGATCATTTAGGATTTTAGTGGTCGATTCTCAGAGGTTTGTTTTTGATTCTGTCTTGGTATGGTAGAGCCACATCAAGATGTTTGTCATCGTTGTTCTTAGGTGCTGTTGAGTCAGGTCCAACTCACAGCGACCCTATGTACAACAGACAAAACACTCTCTGACTCTGTGCCATGCCCAGCCCTCTGTCAGTGCTTCTCTTCTATTCACAGAGTTTTCAATGGCAGACTGTTTTTTGGGAGTGGGTTGCCGGGTCCTTCTCCCAAGTCTCCAGCACCCAGTATTCCCAGGTAGTCTCCCATCCAAGTACTAACCAGGCCCCACTCTGCTTAGCTTCTGAGATCTGATGGGATCAGACGCCACAGTGGTATGGCTGTCGACAGATGCTTGTTTAGATAACTGTAAACATTAGCAGGTCATCTGCTTCTCTGTTTAGCATCTCCCTGCCTTTGAGGATCTTCTGTTGAGTAATATTTTCCCCACTCTGAGGGCTGAACCACCTTCCCTTGTCACCGAGATTTCTCAACGTTCAACGGGCCGGTCTGCCAACCTCTTTCTTCCTTTCAGGACATCTCTAGCCTTTGGACCAGTGGACAGAGCCAGCAGCCAGTGACAGCTCACCACCTTGTCACTAGCCAGAAGTCGTCCAAGCCATCCTGTTAGGAACAAGGGGATGGACAGAGCTCCCTGCCTCGCCCTCCCACCGAGAAGCATCCGCCTGCGCCCCTTCCTCACCAGGCTCCATGCTGGGGTCCGGCAACCACACGTGAGCGAGCACCAAACCTCTCCTCTCTATGCGGCAGACAGCACGGAGTCACAGGCAATAATTAAGTGGGACAGTTATTCAGAGGTGAGGACGGGGTGCGGGGACTGTCAGAGGTGGCAGCTGGCTGAGGCTGGAGAATGATGGGGGAGACACAGGACAGAGCCGGCGCTGGAGAGTGGGCGGGTTGCGAGTTTGTGGAGACAGAGATGCCAGTCCAGAGTGGGAGGCCAAGGGCAGAGGAGGGAGGACAGGCATGAGCCGGAGGGTCTGGGCACCAGGGACCCGGGGTGCAGTCATCCTATCAGTGCGCTCGGGGGTATCTGGAGAGTGGGCGACCGCATCCAGGTGGCTGGGAGGGTGGTTTCCAGCTGCTGTCTGGGCTCAGAGTGGACACCACCAAATACCAACTAAATGGGATGACGTAGCCACTTCCCCCAGCTGAGCCCCGGTCCCCACACCACTAACAGGAGGGCTTGGGTGACTTCTGGTTCCTGACAAGATGCTGACGGGTCCGGGACTGCAGCTCCTCCCTGGATCCCCACCTGAGTGCTGCTTCCTGGGTGTGAGAGGAGGAGGCTGGGCCATGGGAGACCCGGGGCAGGCTGGGCTTCTCCCGCTGCCTGCGGGGCTCTTGGTGGCATCCTGTGCCTTTGCCCGCACGCTCCACCCTGGGTGCCAACCAGAGGCCAGGCCCAGGGCTGCGGCGTGGCGGTGGCAGCCTGGCCAGAGGAAAAGATGGAATTCGCCCTGGAGTGGAAGTCAAAGGGGAAAACGGAGTGGCGGGGCTTCAGATCAACAAGGGACGTGAAAATGGACGTGGCAGCGCGGCACCAGCGAGCGCAGGCTATCAAAATACTATCGCCCTGCCCGGCCGCCTGAGCGGGACTTCGGGGATGGGAAGCTTCCTCTGGGTAAACAAACATGAGCTCTCCTCCTCGTGTAACAGGATAAGCTGGAAAACACATTAAATGATGAAACCCCGCTTTAAAAGGCACAAGTCAAAACAAATAAATTAACTTGGTATGTTATGAAACAATTACAATACCCATTGCCCTTGGCCCACTCCCGCCCCCGGCTCTCACTTGAGGTCTTCTTTCTGGCTCGAACCCCGGGGTTTTGGCAAACTTGAAAATGGCTTCAGAGTACAGTGCGTGCCTTTGGACGCGGCGGGGCTGGCTTTGGGACGCGCATGGTCTCCATGAGCTCGGGCGTCTGGCGGCTTCCCCGCCATCCCTCCTCGCTCTCCAGTACAGGAGAGCAATGAGCTCGCTCCGCGTGCCTGGATCAGGCTGGGGACCAGGACCGCTCCTGGGAATGCCGGGGGCTGGACAGTCACCACAGCCCTCAACCTCCGCTTACTTAGCTCTGGGCCCCCAGGCTGAGCTCTGCCTTTTCAACAGATGGCCTCACGTCCAGGCTGTCCCCACCCCACCCTCCAGCCTTCCCTACCTTCCAAGGGGCCACCAAAGAGATCTGTGCTACTAGGCCTGGGAATCCTGAGTCCACCTCCCCAGACCCTAGGGAGCTCGTGCCCACCCTTCAAGACTCAGTGTAGGTGCCACCCCCCCCAAGCTGTGTGGGGCAGAATAATGACCCCCCAAAAGACGCTTGTGTCCAGACCCCTGGAATGCATGACCATGTTGCTAAATCCCAAGAGGTGGAATGAAGGTTGACATTAAGGCTAATCAGCTGATCTTAGGATAGAGGGATCCTGGATTACGGAAGGGGGCTCCACTGGACCCCACGGGTCCTTTCCCAGGAAAGAGGGAGGGAGGCCAGGGGCACAGAAGAACGCAACCCATGGTCCCTGGCTTTGAAGACGGAGGAGACCATGAGCCAAGGGACAAAGCCCCGGCAGGTAGCAGGCTGTGTGTCCTTTGCTCAGGACAGGGCTGGTGGCCGATTCGGGGTTCCCAGCACTGGAGCTCTGGGCTCCTTGCTCAGTGATGAATGAGGAAATGAACGGATAGAATCAGCACACCGGAAAGACAGTGGTTTCAGAAAGGGTGTCCTCGTCCCCAGAGCCGCACCCCCCACACCGCTCTCCATCCTAACCGCGGTGCCATTGTCACCATGTTATCATTTCACGGCTGGCTTCCCTCCCTGGCTGTCTGCCAGGCTCAGCCTGCACCCCCACCCCCCGCCCTGCTTGCCGCTGGGGTGCCCTGGAGGCCTGGAGCATACCTGCTTCTGCCCAGGGCTGTCGCCCCAAGTCCCAGGCTCTGGGTTCCTGGCCGTGCTGAGTTCCCTGAGGTGAGAGGCTGCTGCCGGCCGCAGAGGGCGCTGGACAGTGGACTCTGGAAATGGGCAATTTCGGCGCTCTTCCCTTCGCGGTGTCTGTCCTGGTTTTCTCTTCACTTTCTCCGAGTTGTTTTTTGCTGCATTAATGAGAAGCGCCTGTGCCTGTTCTTGCTGAACTAATGGAAAGAGCCTGTGCCCTGCGCTCACCTCTCGCGGCGCTCACACAGTGTGGGAGAGTCTGCAGCCTGGCTCTGTCCTGGGAGCTGGCTGGAGATCGCAGGGGCTGTGATGCCCCCAGGAGTCCAGGGAGGGACAGGAAACGTCACCCCTGGGTCCCTGGTGCCCACCCTGCAGGCTTCCCTCTCCGATGGGGAGGAGGTGGGTCTCCTTTATCACAGGCTCCCTGCCTTCAGATTTAGCTCACTTGGTAGAGCGCTGCTCTGCAGTCTCTGAGGTCCTGAGTTCGATTCCCAGCACTGCAAAACTGGGAGAAGGGCATGGTAATCCACTCCCAAGGCAATCCCGAAACAGTCAGCCATTGAAAACCCTATGAGGGTTGCTGTGAGTCGGACACGACGACACCTAACAACAACAACCCTGCCTTCAGGTGCATCCTAAAGGAAGAATCAGTGCCACCCAGGACGCGCAGGAGCCCCCATCGCAGACTCCCCAGCGGAGTGCATGAGCCCCCAAGGACCCCACCGCCTGAGAACAATCTCTGGTCCATAACTACACAGCAGGGCGTGGCTGGCCCCCAGCCCCTTCCGTGGGCCTCGCCACTGGCCACAGTCCCCAGCGGAGGCTGTCCACGGCCGCAGGTCCAAGTCCAAATTCATTCCTGCCAGGGGCGGGCTTTGCCCCCCCCACCCCCGGCCTTTCCCTAGACTCTGGCCTTCTTCACTTCCAGACCCAAGCAGCAGCCTGACAATTGGACAGCGACCTTGTCCTCCTCCCACTTGTCCCAGCCCCTGGCATGGACGAACCCTCCAAGAGCTCTCCAGGGAGGCAGGAATTCCTCCCAAGGAGCAACAGAACTTTCTGGCACTGACATGACAGCCCCAGCCTGGGTCGGCAGTGGGCAGTGCCACCTGACCCACCTCTGAGGAGGGTGTGGAGTGCCCATGAGGTGCCACCTGAACAGGACGCCCTCTTCAAGGTGCGAGGACTGCTGGAGGGAGGCACAGGTGCTCACGAAGGGTGAACGAGTGACGGACGGCCTTTTCCAGAAGCTTTGACGGGAGATGCATATAGCAGGTGAGACAAGGAGGGGGGTCTCGGCCAATACCAGGCGGAATAAACCCAAGCCGACACCAGGTCTTGTTTTTTATTGACTGCAGGGTCCCAGGCGGATGGTTGCACAACCCGGCTCCATCAATGTACAGTTGGAACGGATCCCCGGACAGAAATGTTGGTCGTAAACATGTTTGCACTTTGTTCTCCCAATTACGCCGGAGCTCATCAGCCCTGCCGCAAAGAGAAGATAACCTTGACCGCAGCGGTTAATTTTTACCAAGCCACTTTGGTAAACACTGGAGTTAGCATCGTCTTATTTATTTTGTCCTAGCACAGCTGCCTCGATATGTTTATAGTAATATGAAAGCGTTTTCTTGGAACCTCCAGCAAATGAATGGCACATTTTTCCTGGCGAGGGCTACTAAATGACCTTCCTCTGATTAAAGATGAGAGGTCCTGTCTCTAGGCAAAAAGAAGAAGAAGAGAAAGAACGAAGCCCATTAGTGGAAGGACGCAGTGGGGCAGGGATGCAAACAAGTCAGCGCTGCTTCTCTTCCTACTTTGCAGTGGTTCCCAGCTGCCACAGAATGCAATATAGGGGCGCTGGGACCACCTCTTATCCCTCAGCTGCCCTGGAGAGTTCTTACACCGAGAGGAACAATGACATTAACTAAAAGCCTACTCTAGGTTTGACTCTTTGCCCTGGTTTCCCCTTAAAACTTGCAAGGTAGGTGGCGTTGACCTCATTTTGCAGCTCGAGGGAGAGAGCTGGGGGGTCCAGGCAGCCTGGCCCCTGAGGAGTGGAGGCCAAGGGATCACGCATGCACAGGCTGCTGGGAAGTGAACTGCCTGAGTGGCTCGCAGAAAACACTGTGCGTGGGTCCCACCACACCACCCAGGATGGGCTGATTTACTAGGTCCTCAGAGGTCCGTATGGTAGCAGCGACGCTGCCAAGACGGTCACTAGCCACTTCCGTCTCGTCCAGTGTTAGTTGTCAAGCAAGACAGGCACCTCAGGGCAAACGCCTACACTTACGGGGTGAAAGCTGCTACCTTTTCAAAGGTGGTTGGTGCACCTTCAAAGTTATTTTTTCTTTTTGTCTCTGTTGAAACTTTGGAGCAACTTAGGAAGAACCAGCCAAAGTCATCAGTCACATTGACTCATTGTTTTCGGTGACCTAGAGTACATTTGGCTCATTATAATACTGAACCGAACATGGCCAAAAGTTGTCTTTCCTTTTTTAAATGTGCATTATGGGACCTGGAACAGAGCATGCCTAGAAATGTGTCTGCCATCTTTCCTTTCTGCAGTCTCTGAGGTCCCGAGTTCAATTCCCAGCACGGCAAAATTGCGAGAAGGACGTGGCAACCCATTCCCAAGGCAATCCCGAAGCAATCAGCCATTGAAAACCCATCCGTGATCTCTAATCTTCAACTGAGCATGCTCAGAAATGTACCCACCCCTACGTGTGTTCTCCTACAAGAATATACATTGTCATTAGGTGCCTTCAAGTCAGGTCTAACTCATAGCAACCCTGTGTACAGTAGAATGAAACACTCCCTGACACTGTGCCATGCCCGGCACTAGGTCAGTGCTTCTCGGCTATTCATAGGGCTTCCAAAGGCTGATTGTTTGGGGATTGTTTCGGAAGAGGGCTGCCAGGTCCTTCTCCCATTTTATGTGGTGCTAGGGATCTAACCTAGGGCCTCAGAGAGTGTAGAGAAAGCTCTCTACCGACTGAGCTGAAACCCAGCCCAAGAATATACATGTTGTTGTTAGGTGCCCTCAAATTGTGTCCGACTCATAGCGACCCTTATAGGGTTTTCAATGGCTGATTGTTTCGGGATTGCCTTGTGAGTGGAGCATCACGTCCTTCTCCCATTTTTGTGCTGGGAATCAAACTCAGGACCTCAGAGACCGCAGAGCAGCACTCTACCAACTGAGCTAAATCCCAGCCCAACAATATAGGCTCCTCTAATGAAATCCCACACTTCTTTTGCCAAGGGAGAGCAATGCTTTGCAATCAGCCCACTTCTCGCCTTGCCCGCCAAAGACAATAAATCTCTTTCCATTGTTTTATCTCCTGGTTGTGCTGCTTTGGATTTGCGCTTACCGAGATGTGACGCCATTGCAGTTATGATACCACTGGGAAACACACACACACACACACACACACACACACACACAGCTGGAAATACTATCAGCTGCCCTCTCCCTCTCGACCGTAGAGACGGGAGCTTGGACAGTGTTAATGGAAAGGAGGTTGGGCTTGGGGACCCAGAGGCTAAGGTCTAAGTCCCAGCCCTGCCTCTCCACAGATTTGCCACGTGGACTAAATTACTCGGTCACCCCACGGGCACGCAGAGCTGCCCGGGATCATTTTTAAGGTCCCTCCTAGTTTTGTATGCTGTGATTCTATTAATACCAAGAATGGCTTTTACGTGCTAAATGGAGTCCACAAAGGCTGAATATTTCTCGAGATTTAAAACATCTCTCGACTAATTGAAACTAATTCTCCAAACTGCACATTAAAAGCTGCAGGCCGATTTTTCTATCTGATGGACCCTGACAAAGTGGCGCATTGAGAACGAGCGGCCTGAGCCCGCGCTCTTGCACCGGCCCCTCCCGCTCCTGCTCCAGAGGCTTCTAATTTATGTTAATGCATCTTCCCTTTCCAGGGCCAGAGGGTGCGGCCGGGCCCCCATCCCCGCCACTTATGTCGCCTAATGCGTTGTGCCTCTCTCCCCTGCACGCTCTTTCCTCTCTCTCCTCTTTCGCTACTTAGAGGCTGGCAGCCTAATGGCTATAATCACGATGATGGGCACTTAACAGCAATGCACACGGCTCTGTGCAGAGCCCAGCTCCCGCCCTGGGAAGGGGGATTGCAATTCCACTGCCTGCCTACGTGGGGTAGAGGATGTCAGGAGGCCCAAATCCGGATGATTGGAGGACACACGAGGGCCACAGGGGAGAGGCAGGCAGTAAGAAAGAGGCAGAGAAGCAGGGCAAAAGCCACCTTCCCCAGCCCCTAGGGTGCCAGAGCCTCTGACAATGCTGTCTTCTTAAACCAGGAAGGGGTGAGTTTCGAATTCTTCAAATACGAGAACGGGACAGGTTTGTGAAACGGTGATTCCCCTTCCTTGAGGCAAAGCATTCTTTCCTTGTTGTTGTTGTTGTTGTTAGGTGCTGTCGAGTTGTGTCCGACTCATAGCGACCCTCATAGGGTTTTCAATGGCTGACTGTTTCAGGATTGCCTTGAGAGTGGGTTGCCAGGCCCTTCTCCCATTTTTACGGTGCTGGGAATTGAACTTGGGACCTCAGAGACTGCAGAGCAGCGCTCTACCAACTGAGCTAAATCCCAGCCCCCATTCTTTCCTATTGTGCTCAAATACACAGAGCGTAGCATCTACCATTATGACCAATTTGAAGGCTTCTGTCCTCGGCCATCAGGACCTTCCCACCGCTGTGCAGCCATCAACCTCAGCCCTTTCTAGAACATTTTCCTCATCCCTTTCCAGAACGTTTTCCTCAACCCAAAGAGAAGCTCAGGAGCCATTACACGCTCCCAGCCCCACACCCCAGCCCCTGGTAGGTGACCGGCTCGCCTATCCCACTGAACAAAGACTGGTTTGAAACCATGCACCCCTCACTCCGCAGCTGGAAGATCTGAAGTACAGAGTTGGGGAGCAGCTTACCTCAAATCACAGAGCCGGGGCCACCGCCACTCCCCACTTTCTTCTCCCCCGAAACCCTGCTTTTATAGATGCAGTCAGAACTGACTTGTCTGGTCCTTACTTTCACAGAAAATTAATTCACTCAACAGCGAAGGACATAGCACAAACGCTTGTTTGGCCACCTAGAAGGGACAGGGATAATATTTTATTACAGCTGCTTGACGTTTTAAGAAAAGAAATAGACTATTCCAAGGGCTAGGGTTTAGCCTCTGCGTGCTCTGGGGCCCTGGGTTCGACCTAGCACAGCAAAAATGGGAGAAGGACCTGGCAGCCCGCTCCTGAAACAATCAGCTGTCGAAAACCCTATGAACAGCAGAGAAGCCCTGGCATAGTGCCAGGCATGGCACAGCGTCGGGAGTGTTTTGTTCTGTTGTACACAGGGTCGCTGTGAATGAGACCCCAAAACACCTAACAACAACAATGACAACCTTCCAGGCGAGGCTGGGGTTTGTCCATCTCCCACCACCCTCCGCCCCACAGCCAGAGCATTCTCTCTCCACAGGTAGCATGAATTTCCCCTGCAGAATTCAGCGTGTTTTTCCAGCCCGCTGGTTTCGTGTTTACACCTACATAAAGAGATATCAATGAATAATTCATAGTGTTGTTTGCAGCCTGTTTTTAAACATTTTCATAAATGCTATTGCACTGAGCTTGCTTTTTTCCCCTCAACATTATGTTTTTGAGATGTAACCATGCTGATACGAATGTGTGCAGACTTAGGTTGCTTCCAATTTATTTTCCTATTACAAACAATGCTGCAATTATGCCGGAGTCTCTCTAGATAATAGTCGTAAAAGCGGCATTACGGAAGCGCTGTGAACATGCATTTTCATTTCCAATTCTGCTTTGGATATGGACAAATTGCTTTCCAAAGTGATTGAATTAATTTACACCTGCACCGGCGGCACGCGGGAGTGGCTGCTCTCTCTGACCCTCGCTGACTCTCGATATTGTGAGGCTTTGAAATTTTTACCAATCGGATCAGTGCGAAATGTTCTCTTGTTTGCTTTAAATCACGTTGATCTGATTATTAGGGAGGCTAAGTGTTTTTCATGGGTGCATCAATAATTTTCTTTTTCTTCTTCTGCGAATTGCTTATTCTGTAATTCCGTCGCGGGGGTTAGTGAGGAGCGGCCCGCGGGCCACATCCAGCCTGCTGACTGCTTTTGTATTGCTCTGAAGCGAAGAAAGTTTTCTACAAAGGGTCATTAGAGAAGATGTGATAGATATTATCCATGGCCCATTTTCATCTTTCTGTGGCCTGGACGTGGTAAAAATTCTGCTGTCCCAACAGCACGGCCTAATGTCTGTTTCCTGGTACAGGGGTGGGGCAGGGGCTGCTTTTCAACCTCCTTTCAAATTTGAACTACTTTCAGAGTCACTCATTCTGAAATCCTCTAAATAAAATCCACTGGCTTCTGGTCCTGGTGAAGCGCCTGGTTCTGAACTGACGCTCCTCCCAGGAAGGACTAGACACCTGGGTAAAGCATGGAAACTGTAGGGAAGAATTGGGAGGAAATTGGCAAAAACTCCCAAACTGGGAAAATGGCGTTTGAATATCTGGTTTGTAAATTAGAAATCTAAGGAAAATGAAAGTAACTTGGTTGCATGTTTATACTTCCTGATTGGACAATTGGACTGAAAGCTGATTGGCTCAGGCCATTCCGTGGGCAAACTATATAAAGAGCTGCGCTGCGGCAGCTCGATCTTTTTTGGCACGGCCTTTCTGGCATCCTTTTCTGCGCCTTCTCGCCTGTCCCTGCCGGGACCACAGATGAGGACACGCCTCTCCCGCTGCTCTCCCCCAACCTTTGATGAGGAAATAATGCTCTCCCACTGCAATCCTCAACAAGGAAAGGAACCTGCTCTCTGTCTGATCGCCGAGGAAGCAGCAGGGGTCTCCTCCTGACCACCGAGATGACCAACACAGGTGTTTGCCCCTGGAAGGCAAAAGCGCCTGAGGCTTTTCCTTTCTCCCATCTCCTCCGGGGTCCCGAGGGCCTCGGGAGTCTGCGCCCCTCATGTGAGGGTCCCGAATGAATTGTGTTTAGTATCTGTGTGCGTGGCGGCGCAGCCCGTCTGAACCTTCAGGCCGGATCGGGAGGCGAGTGCCCCACAGGAAACAGCTGCTTTCAGACTGGAAAGAAGGCAGCAAAGGGCCGGTCTCTGAGAGAAGAGAACAAACAAGGTAGCCCGACCACCCCGGCTTTCTGCCTGAAGGCACTTTTCGGAGCGACCAGCAGTTGTACCCCGGCGGTGTCAGATCCCGTCACATCGCAGAAGCTAAGCAGGCTCGGGCCTGGTTAGTTCTTGGATGGTTGACCACCTGGGAACACCAGGCACTATAGGCTTGGGAGAAGGATCCAGCAAGCTGCTCCCGAAAATAAGCAGCCATTGATAACCCTATGAATAGCAGGGAAGCACTGACAATAGCGCCAGGCATGGCACAGAGTCAGGGAGTGTTTCGTTCTGTTGCACACAGGGCTGCTGTGAGTCTGACTCGACTCAGTGGCACCTAACAACATCAGCAGGACAGGGAGGGGACCCAAACACGGCCTGGGGGTGTCACTGTGGTAAAGACACAGTCTGGGATTTGGAGAAGCTGAGGCAGCTGGTGTTTGTGGGGAGCACCCGAGGGGAGGGACCGCACACAGAGAGTTCCAGGATCTGAACCTGAGCCGCACAGGGGACGCTCCATCAAGCCAGCTACAGAACAACTGTGTGACGGCTGGGAAGGCAGCAACTCCCAGAGCTCATTCAGGGCCTGGATAAATTTACCTCCAGATCAGCCATGCTGGAGGGACCTTGAGGAACTCCAGGACATTTGGGGATCTCAGAATGGTCAGGATTAAGTGGTCAGGCTGAGTTTGCTTGAGGGAAAGCTGCCTACTTCCTCCCCTCCCTCCTTTTCCTCCTCCTGCTTTCCTCTTCCTCCTCCTCCTCTTTCTTCTTTTTCTCTTCCTCCTCCTCCTCCTCCTCCTCCTCCTCCTCCTCCTCTTCTTCTTCTTCTTCTTCTTCTTCTTCTTCTTCTCCTCCTCCTCCTCCTTCTTCTTCTTCTTCCTCTTCTCCTCCTCCTTCTTTTTCTTCTTCCTCCTCCTCTTCCTCTTCTTCATCCACCTCCTGCTTCTTCTCTCCTCCTCCTCCTTTTTCTTCTTCCTCTTCTTTCTCTTCCTTCTCCTTGTCCTCCTCCTCCCACTCCTCCTTCTTCCCCATTCTCATCCTCCTTCTCTTTGAGACTGGCTTGCCTGGAACTCAAGGTCCTCCTGCCTCTGCTTCCCAAGTGCTGGGGTTACAGTTGTTCACCACCATGCCCAGTAGAGAAATACTTCTTTAAATATGCTTTCACAAAGATTAAAAACAAACCTTGAAAGGATCTGATTTGCAAGGAACTTAAGCTGCCTGCTAAAATAAACTTTAATTTCTCGGGTGGGGGAGAGTCTAGACATTCAATAATCTAACATGCACAAGATTCAGCATCCAATAAAAACTCACTAGACATATTAGCAATGAGGCAAAGATGACCCATAACCTCAGGAGAAAAATCAATCGAGGGAAACAGACCTAGAAGTGATAGAGGTGAATGAATTAGCAGATGACCACTTCATAAAATAGCCATTATAAACATGCTCAAGAGTTAAAGAAAAACATGAACACAATGAGAAAACACATGGAAACTATAAAAATGAGCCAAATGCAACTCATAGAGATAAAAAGTAACTTAAGCGAAAAATTCACTGGCTGCATTAGCAGCAGTGGATACATATACAATTGTTGTTTGTTAATTATACCTCAATAAAGCTAGGGGTGGGATTGGGGGAAGAAAAAATCTTAAAAGGAGCCAGAAAAAAGAAATAACATGTTCAGGGACACAAAGATAACATGGTTGCTGGTGTCTCATCAGAAATAATATAAGCCAAAAGACAATGAAAAATATTTTTAAATAATGTAATAAAATGACATCCTCATAGACTTCTTTACTCACTAAAATTATATTTCAAAAGTCAAGCAGAAATAAAGATTTTTTATTTGTAAATAAACAAAAGCTGAGAAAACTCTCTAGGAGCAAATCTACACCACAAGAAATGATAAAAGAAGTTCTCTGAGCTGAAAGAAGATAATATAAGATGGAAACTCTGACCTACAGAAAAGAATGAACAGCAACTTAAAATGTGGGTAAATATGAATCGTGATGTCTGTCTGTCTTTCTCTCTTTCTTTCTCCCTTCTTTCTTTCTCTGGTAGTAGGGATCAAACCCAGGGTCTTCAGCATGTTTATCAAGTGATCTACCATTGAGCTACCTCCTAAGTCCCATGCTTTTTCATTTTAAAATTTCCCCTAAAAATAATTGTTTAAAGCTGTGTTAGTATATATGTTGCTGTGGCAAAATACCTGACAGAAACAACTTGTGGGAGGAAAGATGTATTTCAGCTCATGATTCGGACAATTTCAGCCTGTAGTGGCAAGGAGGCATGGCAAGGTTGTGGCAGGGCCTGTAGTGGAAGACTTCACATCATGGCATCAGGAAGCAGAGAGGGCAACAAGAGCTGGGGGGAGTGCATGAATCCTCTAAAGGCTCACCAACTGTGACCTACTCCCACAAGCTAGACCACACATTCCAAAGTTCCACAGCCTCCCAGAACACTGTAACCACCTTGGAACCTAGGGTTCAAACACATGACCTTTGGGGGGCAGTTTAGATTGGAATCATAACATGCTTCCCCTGGCCCCCAAAGATGCATGGCCATCCCAAAACACAAAATGCACCGGTCCTACTTCAAGCATCACCAAACTATCTCAACCTTTTTCAAAATTCCAAGTCCAAACTGTCACCTGAGACCCAAGGCAAGCTATTGGCTGTGAGAACCTGCAAAACAAAAAACAAGTTGCCCACTTCCAATATATAAGGGCACAGAGTAAGCATTCCCTTTTAAATGACAGGAAAGGGGGTGGCACAGGCTAGAAAGACTGGCCAAAGGCACGACTAATATGCTTCGGGGCAAACAAACCCTGTAGCTCCATGTCTGGCCTGTGGCATGTAAAGTGGCATCATCTGGGCTCTAATTGTCTTGGGCCACTCTGCCCTTATGACCACGCCATTCACAGCACACAGGGCCCTCCTAGGCTGGCTCCTCTAGTTCTGGTAGCTTTTCTTGTTAGATGCTCCAGTTGCTGGCTTCTCCAACATCCTGGGGTCTCCACTGCAGCATAGGGTCTGCCCTCAAAGCTTCACACAGCAGCACTGTAGGAATTCTCTACAGGGAATCTGACCTGGCCTTGCAAGTAATTCTCTGGAACCTAGCAGCAGCTGTCACCTCTAAATGATGAACCCCCAAATGTGTTACAATGAATATATCTCCCTTTACCCTGTTTGGCTCTCAGGAGAGCTGATTGCTGATGATGGGTAAGATCTCTCATAAGCAGAGGGACAACCTAAGACAGGCACAGTCGTGGAGAGGCCAGCAGGTGTTACCTCTAAATGCTGCACCATCAAATATGTTATAGTGAACTCATCTCCCTTCACCCTGTTTGGCTCTCAGGAGGGCTGATTGCTGATGACAGGTATGATCTCTCATAAGCAGAGGGACAACCTAAGACAGGCACAGTCGTGGAGAAGCCATCAGGAGAGGCAGGGCTGCCTGGAAAGGCCAAGATGCCCACCTTACTAGTGGTAGAGGCATAAATGCCCACCTGTTCACGGTGTCCTTTGTTAAACATTACAAAGGCTTGCTGGTGCATGCAGTAAAATGAGTTTCCAAAAACACTAACTGATGTCCTGATTCCTGGAAGGCCACTTATCGATTATCTCTTGTGATTTGGAAGCAATGTCCAGAGAGTCTTCCCTGCCCTAATCTTACCTCTGATTGTTAAGAGGAAGAGATTAGAGAAACAATGACCAAGTTAAAAAAAGTTCATACATTTTTTTTTCTGTTCTGTAATTTGTTACCAAGAAATAAAGTTTAGATATAAGGAGGCTAGGAGAGAGCCTTAGCAGCTCTCGGCCTAAGCTCACGAACATTCTTGGCTGTCCGTCTCTTGAATTTATCATGGAACCTTGAGACTACAGCAGCCTTCATGCCTACAAAGCCAGCTCCGCACGGATGACTCTAAGGTTTGTTGCCAGCTCAGGTGGTAGCTGGGGCCCTTGGGACCATGGCTGCAGGAGCCTCTGCTTGCCTGGGCTTGGCACCCACTTTTCTAGGTAGCCTATTTCCAGCAGGGCACCCTGAAGTCATTCACTTTTCAGATACTCTCTTTTCAAAGGAAAGTCTTTCCAATGACTCTGTGGTTTTCGTACCCTAACCCTAGATGGGAGGGGTCTGGCCAACTTCTTATTTTCCCCAAAGCCATTTCTTTCTTTCTTTCTTTCTTTTTTTTTTTTTTTTTTTTTTTTTGTGGTACTGGGGGTTGAACCCGGGGCCTTGCACTTGCATGTTTATGTTTTGCAAGTGCTGGACCACTGAACTGCACCCCGAGCCCATTTTTTTTAGTTTTTTTGAGACAGGGTCTCACTAAATTACACAGACTACCTCTGGTCTCGAGCTTGCGATCCTCCTGCCTCTGCCTCCCAAGCCACTGCGATTTCAGGCTTGTGCCACTGCACTCAGCTCCCCCAAAGCCATTTGTATTGTTCCAGGGCAAAGTGCTGGGCTCCTCTTTCATGGTGCCTACCTAACAACAACAACAACAGCAATCTCTTTGACAGTTACTGCCTCCTTGCAGAGCTTGCCTAGTTCACAAGGCTGTTCTGGCCAGACTGCATTTTTGCAAATCTTTCTGCCATCCTTCCTTTTCCCCTCTTTTAAATCACAAATCTGCCTAAAAGCATTCAGTAATAACCAACATGTCGTTGTTGTTGTTGTTGTTGTTGTTGTTGTTGTTGTTAGGTGCCGTTGAGTCGTGTCCAACTGATAGCAACCCTCACAGGGTTTTCAATGGCTGATTGTTTCAGGATTGCCTCAGAAGCGGATTGCCATGGCCTCCCATTTTTGCAGTGCTGGGAAGTGAACTTGGGACCTCAGAGACTGCAGAGCAGCACTCTACCAACTGAGCTAAATCCCAGCCCCAATAACCAACATACAGCCTCAATACAATGCTTTCTTTTCCTATTTCCTCTGCCAAGTTAGTCCACTATTTTTAATTCAGCCTCACTCAGACCTTTAGGATCCAGGGAATCCACACACTCTTTCGCAGGATGAAACACACATCACTTCTAGTCCAGTCCTGAGCAGTGTCCTCATTTCCCTCTGAAACCCCAAAAGCACCGTCTACACTGTCCAGGTGTCTACCAGCATTCTGGGCTTCCGAACTCCCACTAGAACTGCCTCTCAAGCCCTGCTTACAGAATCCCACATCTCTAAACTCTTCCAAATCCTTCCAACAAACAAGTTCCAACAGCCTAAGAAGCGCCTGGTCAGGTTTCAGCCCAGCAAGGACCCCATTTTCTGGTACTGATTTTCTTTGTTCATTAGCATGAGCCTAACTGTGGCAAAATATCTGCCTGAAACAACACAAGGGAGGGAAGATTTGTTGTGGCTTCTGATTCAGAGGATTTCAGTCTGTGGTGATGAGGAGGGCAGTGGAGCAGTGGCAGGGCCTGTGGCGGAGGATTTCACATCATGGCATCAGGAAGGAGAGAGGGAGCAATGGGAACCAGGGACCTGCAGAGGATCTCCAAAGGCCTGCCCTCACTGACCTACTTCCACATGCTGGATCCTATCTCCCAAAGTTCACGGCCTCCCAGAACACTGCCACCAGTGGGGGACCTAGGGTTCAAATGCGTGACCTACAGGGGACATTTTAGATTAAAACCACAACAAAAGCACAATTAGGAATAATGTTTTGTGGAATCTGTAATATGTGCAGAAATATATGTAGGACAATAATGCCCAAACGAATAGAAGGGGAAATGGAATTATGTTGCTTATATTTTTATGGAAAGCATGAAACAGCAACATTCAAAAAAATTTCAAATTAAGTGTGCTCACCATAAATCTATGAAAATATGTAAGAAAGAGGAATAGCCGATAAGCCTATGTTGTTCTTAGGTGCCATCAAGTCAGGTCCAACTCACAGTCACCCTATGTATAACTCATAGGTCCAACTCACAGTCATCCTATGTACAACAGAACAAAACACTCCCCAACACTGTGCCATGCTGGGCATTATGTCAATGATTCTCTGCTCGTCATCAGGTTTTCAATGGCTGAGTGCTTTGGGGAGTGGGATGTTGGGTCCTTCTCCCAAGCCTACAGCACCTATTATTATCAGGCAGTCTCCATCCAAAGACTAACCAGGCCGACCCTGCTTAGCTTCTGAGATAGGGTGGGCTTGGATGCTAGGGTGCTATGGCTGTAGATAATAAGACTACAGAGGAGATAAAGTAATAGAATGATAAAGAGAATATGAAAAAGAATGCAGAAAGAGAGGAGAAAAGGAGCAAAAATGTACGACATGGGAGAAAACAAATGGCAAGATTAAAAATTAAACTAAATATAAAAATGGCCTAAGTTAATCATCGTTTCTGCAAAGACTATCAGACTGGACAGAAAAAGCAAGAGGAGAGATTTCCAATTTTAGATCTGACATCTAAAGTACTTGTGAAAATCGCGTTCCTCCTTACTACCAAAAAAACCAGAACGCTGAACAAAGTGCACATCAGGGCTCCTGTTAGACCCCTCCGAGAACTGAGACCACAGAAGAAAACCACCTGTAGGTGCCACAGGAGAACTGCCCACAGTAGCAGAAACCACGGACGCTGCTGGGAATACCGGAGAGGCCATTGTGCCATCTTCCCAGAGGCTGAGTGTGGACTGCCGTGAGAGTGAGAGGGTCCCCAGGGTCCCATTCTTATCCTCCTCAGCTTGAGCAGGTTTGAATGTCAGTCCCACCTGGGTCTCCACCTTGAAGAGCCAGAAATAGCCCCTCATATCTCAGTAGGGAGAGAGGAAATTAAGCATTCTGAAATATTCCCAGAGCATCTCTGCAGTAAAAGCCTCCTCGGCAAGGGAAACATTTATGCCAGCGTTATTTCAGCTATGAGGAAGGGCAGTTATGTCAGTCCAGCCCCTCTCACTGTCCAGTCTCACCTGTTGCTGTTGTTAGGAGCCATCAAGGCAAATCTGATTCGTACCCACCTTTAGAGGGTGTTCAATGGCTGATTGTTTCGGGATTGCTGTGGGAGTGGGCTGCCCCGTCCCTCTCTTGTTTCTAAGGGATTCTCGAGAAGGTCACAGCCCAGGGGCACAGAAACAGTACCAGCTTTAAACTTAACTGTAAGAATATATATCGCTTCTCCTCCCCACCCCCTACCACCTTATCAACGGAGCTCCAGGGGAACAGCAGAGAACACGGGAAGAAGCTTCAAGGCACAGACTGTGTTTTAGTGGTTCTTAGAGAAACCCAGACATCAGAGAGTTTACTCAAGAGCACTAGAGGAATGTGAAGTCTTGGAAACTTGCAATTGCAGCAAACTTCAACTCTTATTTCAATCAACAAAGAAACCTCACACTAAAGGCTGATTTACCCCACATGTCTGACAGTTTGCCACATTGTGGGGACTTATGTGTGGCTGCGATGCTGAAAGCTATGCCACCGGTATGTCAGATACCTGCAGGGCCACCCATGGTGGACAGGTTTCAGCTGAGCTTCCAGACTAAGACAGGCTAGGGAGAAAATCCTGGCAGCCCACTCCAGAAACAATTAACCATTGAAACCCCTATGAATAGCAGAGAAGCACTGTCAAATATAGTGCTGGAGAATGAGCCCTCCAGGCTGGAAGGCATTTGAGAAACGACTGGGGAAGAGTTGCCTCCTCAAAGTAGAATCTATCTTAATGGTGGGAATGGAGTAAGCCCCTGAGACCTCCATATGCTGATGTGGCATGACTCAAAATGAGAAGAAACATAGTGGCTGCCACAATGGGCTCAAGCATAAAAAGGTCATGTGCCTGGCATGCTTTACTTAAGGTTGCAATGAGTAAGACCTGACTCGATAGCACTTCAAAACATACCAACAAAAATGGCTGACTTACTCCAGTTATTATCGCCAGATTCACTGTGTTGGGCTTTCAACAAAAAAAGTTATAAGGCATTCTAAAAGACAAGAAAACACAAGACCAAACTGTACGCTGTATATAAAAAACACAAAGCCGGATAGAAGGACAGGGAAAATTGAAGGGATAGGGACAGGAAGGAACCCCTACCCCCTGAGATCTGGTTTAAGTCTCTCACGGGAAATTTCCAAACCCTGTGCAAAAAATTATAATCCTTTTTCTGAGAAAATCTTACAAGATTAGGAACCTCGTTTCCAGTCAAAGCCTATGTCTTGACCTCCTTGTGATCTGTGTGTAGTGAAAATCCCTTTGACTTTTCAACTTACGTCTTTTTCTTATCAGCTCGTAAACTTGTACCATGCATCTCATGTACCACCTTATAATCTTGTTTACTAGGGAACAGTTCTTTAGATGAAAGTATATCAAAGCATTTTTACTTAATCTTTAAAATTCTTTGAGCAACGTAACTTCAAAAGCCACTAAAATATGTATGGAGTGATTATGAAGGCATTTAGACATGACTGTTTCTCTTGAGAACTTCACACCAACACTTGGGCACGTACAACTGTCCTTTTCTGAAGCCTCTCTCGCTTCCTCCCCCTCTCTTTCTCCCCCCCCCCAACACACTCACGCTTACATCTATACTAAAACTTTTTCTTAATAACCTCCAACTTTTCTTCATACTGAATCATCCTGAACTTCCATGATGCAGGTCAAGATCCTGGCTTCACCTGAGTAGAGATCTCTGAAAAGAATTCCTCAGATTGCATAGCTAGTGACATTGGGCTACGTCCCTGACTGCCACTAACAAAACCTATTTTAAGTATAAAGGTACAAATATGAAAATTTGAAACTAGAAAGAGAGATGCCATATAAATACTTATAACAAAGAAACCGGGGTATATATGTCATTTGGAGACAAGGTATACCAAGTAAAGGAATATTTCTGGAGTAGAAGGGGACATTGTGCCAGAATGAAACGCTCAGGTCATCCACATGACATAAACAACCAAACAGGAATGATCCTAACAACAACACTTCAATATATGTTGTATTAGTTAGCTTTTGATTCACTGCAACCAAATTACCTGATGGAAACAATTTGAGGAGGAAAGGCTTACTCTGACCCCAGTGTCAGTCCATCATGGTGGGAAAGGCATAGCAGGGCAGCTCTGTTCACATTATGGTAGACCGGAAACAGGGAGCACAACAGGAAGAAGCCAGGGATGAGATGCCCCAAAGAACCTGCCCCCAGGGACCTACATCCCACCAAAGTTTCTACAACCTCCAAAACTTGCATTATCCACTGGGGGCCAAGATTCAAACACCTGAGCTTGTGGGGGCCGTTTCATATTCAAATTATAGCATTTGGATATCAAAACACTGACAAGACTAAAAGAAGAAGCAGGAAAATGAATTCCAGACTCCAATATACCTCTCTTATTCAACCATGGAAAGAACAATTGCACAGAAGGTCACTAAGAACCAAGGACAAGAATTGTACTGATAGTCTCTTCAGAAACTGTGCAAGCAAGAATGGACTGAAACACTTAAAAAGTGTTGAAAAAAATCCACTTAGTGTTGAAAAAATAGCCCTAGAATTCTTTATCCAGTGAAGTTAGCTTCCAAAAGTGAAGAAGAAATAACTTTTCAGATATAAAAAATTGAAAGAATTAATAACCAGTAGATTCATCTTTAAAGAAAAGTTCTTCAGAGAGAGGAAAAGTGATCCAGGACAGAAAGTTCTTGTTGTTTTGTTTTGTTGTTGTTGTTGTTGTTGTTGTTAGGTGCCATCACGTTGGGTCCAACTCATAGCGACTCTCAGAGGGTTTTCAATGGCTGACTATTTTGGGGTTGTTTTCAGGAGTGGACGGCCACATCCTTCTCCCATTTTTGCAGTGCTGGGGATAGAACATGAGTCCTCAGAAAGTGCAGAGCAGTGCTCTACCAACTAAGCTAAACCCCAGAAACTTAAATCTACATAAATAAGGAATGAGTATTAGAGAATAAATAAGTGAAGATAAAAACAATATTTTTCTTTTTACTATTCTTGACTAGTCTAACAAATAACAATTTGTTCAAAATTACAATAGGAAGAATGTATTCAAGGATTGCACTTAAGGAGAAGGGAAATGAATGGCAGTACTGTTATAAGGGACAGGAGGGAGGAATTGGAAATACTGTGTTAAAAAGCACCTGCACATCCCACGCAAACGTGTAGTGTTATTTGAAAGTGGGTTTGGATCAGTTGCAAAGATACACTGCAAATTCTAGGGCAGCCATTTTTAAAAGTTTTTAAAAGAGAGAAGAAGAAAGGAGAAATGCAATTAATATGCTAAGAGAGGAGAGAAAATGAATCACATGAAATGCTCAATTGAAAAAGTAGAAAAAGAGTACAAGGTAAAAAAAGGCAAAAAAGGCAAAGTATTAAAGACAGTAATAAATATGGTAGATATTATTCCAATTATATCAATAATAGCTTTCAATTTCAATGGTCCAAATATGTCAATTAAAAGACGGGTTGTCAGAGTGGATAAAATCCAAGAACCCTCCTTTAAGTGTAAAGACTCAGATTAATGGGATGGGAGAAAACTACCGTGCTAACACAAATCAAAGGAAACCTGGAGCCGCTAGCTGTAGCAGTTTCAGACAAAGAAGTCTTTAGAATAGAGAAAATTATTAGAGATAAAGAAAAGCATTGGGTAATGACAAAGACATTGATTCTCTAAGAAGAAATAAAAATCCTTAATATATGATCCTAAAAACAGAGTGTCAAAATATGAGGCAAAACCTGATAGAATTGCAAGGAGAAAGAGATTTGCTATTATATTTGGAGAAAAGAAAGGAAAAAAAAGAAATCAATAATCTCAATGAGAGTGTACTTACTAAAGAAACCACATTAATACATAATTACCTCTAAATATAGAAAGCACCAGGACCAGAGGAGTTCACTGACACATTCTACCAGACATTTAAAGAAGAAATGATAATAATTTTCTGCACTCTCAGATAATAGAAGGAAAGGGAATACTTTCTAATACATTCTATAAGGCTAGCGTTATCCGAACACCAAAACCAGACAAAGATGTAGCAAGAAAGAAAAATTATAAGCTAACATCTCTCATGAACATAGATGCAAACATCCTCAACAAAATACTAGCAAACCAAATCCAACAATGTATAAAAAGAAAATTATATACCATGAGCAACCAGGATTTATCCCAGGTATGAAAGGTTTGTTCAACATTTGAAAATGAATTAATATAATCCATCATATCAACCAATGAAAGAAGAAAAACTGCACAGTCATATTAATACATGCAGAAAAATTACATGACAACATCTAATGCCCATTTATGACCAAAATTTTCAGCAAGTCAGGATTCGGGAACTTCTCCCGCTTGATAAAAATCGCCACCAAAATCCAGTGGCTAACATCATACTTAATGGTTAGAAACTTGAAGTTTTCCTGCTTAAGATAAGGAACAAGGCAGAGATGTTCCTCTTACCACTGACTCTCTTTTTAAATTATTTAAATAGTTATCTTAATTGACAAATAGTAATTATATGTATTTATACTACTGCTTTGCACTTTTGTACTGAAAGTCATAGGTTATACAATAAGACAGGGAAAAATAATAAAAGGTAAGTTCTGGAGATGAGGACTTGGCTCTGTGGCCATGTCTTCCCTGTCACTACAGACTGAGACCTGAAACCATGAACCAAAATAAACCTTTCCTTCTTTCAGTTGTTTCTGTCAGGTATTTTGTTCACAGCAGCACAAAAGTAACTAATATGCCCACTTCCAGGCCAATGGACAAACAAATAGGAACCTGTCTGCACCATGGAATACTACTCAGCAGTCAAAAGGAGCTACTTCCTGCTACTCTAAGTAACATGGATACATAGCCAAACTACCCTACTGGATGAAACAAAGCAGCATCAGAGAGCAGAGGACACATGATTTCATCTCTGCACAGGAAATAGCCCAGTGGCTGATCTGGCTATGGGTGCAGGGGAGATTGATTATAAGGGCTTATGAGAGAATTTTGAGGACAAGTAGTCTACCTTAATTATCCTGGTGGCTGACATAGGTCAGGTTTCTCAAGCTTCATAAAATTGTACCTCAATTAAGTTCATCTAAAGCTTTTTTTAAATTCTATATTATAATAGGTGGTTGGTTTTAGAAAGGACAGAATGTCTCCAAAGTGAGTGATAAACCTGCTCCCTAGTGTTTACAAATGATTATGTTTGCAACTGTACCTTTCACGGCAGAGTGTACTGCAATAGAGGCAAATTATGGAAGCAACCAAAATATGGAAATTCAATATAATAGTTGGAAATTAATTATACAAATGATAAGAGCCTATCTGAAAAGATGGAATTTGGGCCGATGTTTGCACAGAATTTGCAGCTGAGCCCTGGCCATCTCTCACTTCTGGGAATCAGCATCCATGGATGGGTGAACATCTAAGACCTAACTCACCCCGCCCCATCCCCAGCTCAGTGTGTAGCTTCAGGCAAGCATGTTCATGCTGTTCCTAATAATGCCAGACTTCTGGGTCTGAGAGATGCAGTGCTTTTTTTTTGAAGGGCAAGGATGAAATTAGCAACCTCTATCACACAGTAATAGCAGATCGCATTTATAAAGGTTAATGAGAGCTATAGGAATCAGGTAAGCAAGCAGGTCTGTGGTGAGAATTTCTGTTTCCTTCATTTGAGAATGTCTTCACCTCATCTCCATTCCTGAAGGGTATTTTCAGTGGCTACAGCATTCTATGTTGATAACTCCTTTCTTCTAGCAGCTAAAAAATGTTGCTCTGCTGCCACCAACTCTGGTAGTTTCGGTGGGAGAACGCTGCAGTCACTAGAGTCACTGTTCCCAGTAAGGGGCAGGGAAGAATAACTCCCATGGTGTGAGTGCAACCCCCAATAATTCACATATTGGAAACTTAATCCTCAAATTCATATTTTTATGATGTTTGGAGGTAGGGCCTTTGGGAGTAATGAGGATTCCATGACATCACGAGAGTGGCGCCCCATGAGGGCACTGGTGGCTTTACGAGAAGACGAAGAGAGACTCGTGCTGGCAGCTTGCTCTGCCTTGCCATGTGATGCCCTCCCCCGTGAGGTGATCTAGCAAGAAGGCCCACCTCAGGTGCCCCAAGATGTCAGCACCTTGATGTTGGACTCTCCAGCCTCCAGAACCATGCGGTAAATAGGGCTCTATTCTTCATAAATGGCCTGATGTCTTATTAGAGCAGCAGCAAACGGACTGAGAAGACAAGAGGTGGAAAAGGGGGAAGAGAACCTCCTCCACTCTCCTCGGCCACAGGGTGCCCCTTCCCGTGGGACCGTTTCTGCTCACACTCAGTGTGGAATTCCAGCTGCCTTGGAGATCAAACGGGGAGACCCAGGAAGGCCAAGAGGAGAGGTGGACTCGCTGCCAGGCCAGACGTTTTGAGCTCCAGCTTCCTTTCCCATCAGCCTGCTGCCACTTCCTGCTCAGGGCCCCAGGGAGCTGCTCTTGACGTCCTCTCCCAGATTTGACCGTCATTCCCTGGGAGCCACTGTGCAGCACACGCCTTTCATCTCATTCCCAAGCGTGCCTCAGATCATCTTTCTCCTGACCCATTGCAATTTCCAGGAGGGCAGCGACCCTGTCTAGTTTCTTAGTCACTCACACCCCTTCCTGGGCTCAGCATTTTTGCGTAGCAGTCCTTCCTTGAGAATTTGCTGAATAAATCAATAACTGTTAGGTGCTGTCAAGTCAGCTCCACTTCATGGCGACCCTATGTACAACAGAACAAAACCCTCCCCAACACTGTGCCATGCCTGGCACTATGTCAGTGCTTCTCTGCTATTCATAGGGTATTCAATGGCTGATTATTTCGGGATCCGATTGCCACATCCTTCTCCCATTTTGGGGGATGCTGGGGATTGAACCCAGGATCTCAAAGAACACAGAGCAGCTCTCTACCAACTGAGCCAAACCTAGCAAAGACTAAATTAGATGGTATTCATAAAGCACTTGTGAAATGCCTGCCATGAAGACACTCAATATCAATGAATGATGGTGCCTGATATTCTCTGCAGAGGCTTGATGAGCCAACACAGGAGCAATCAAAATAATGCAAAGAGTTGCAACAAGGCACTAACCTAGTTAGGCTAATGGGATGGCTCTCCAAAAATGTAAACCACGATTCCCAAGAAAACTGAGTTTAGATCGTACTGACTGTTGTGCAGAAAAACACAAGAACTGTTTTGCATATGCACACATAACTGCAAACAGTATCTAGAATTCTTTGAAAGAGGATTTTCTCTACCTGTTGTGTCACCTTGGCCCGTGGAAGAGAGATTTGGGGGATCTCTTGGTGCCTCATAGTTTGAACAGGTGATGGCCATTATCTCTACAAAAAGTGATATTGCAGCCAGGCGCAGTGGCACACGCCTGTAATCCCAGAGACTCGGGAGGCGGAGGCGGAGGATTGCAAGTTCGAGACCAGAGGCAGTCTGTGTAATTTAGAGAGACCTTGTCTCAAAAAAATTAAAAAATGGGCCGGGGGTGCAGCTCAGTGGTCTAGCACTTGCAAAGCATGCAAGCACCAGGCCCTGGGTTCAACCCTCAGTACTGCCAAAAAAAAAAAAAAAAGTGATATTGCAGAGCCCTCGAATGGAGGACTTCCGGCTTGTGCGACTCCAGGGAAGCATACTCCTGCCATGATCTCCCAGGAATGAAGCACCAGATCAGGCAGTCTGCGTGCCGCCTGCTCAACACAATTCACATCTCTATCCAGTCTTCCTCACCTCGACCAGACTAGTGAGCACCCACCTTTGGTGGAAATGAAACTGGAATCCGTTGCAGGACAGTCTGGGAAGGTGGCTTCCAGACTTCCAACCTCTGAACTGCAGATGTGAGAAGGTGGGCCGATGGCCGAGCATCCACACAGCATCTGGGGTATCTACTGCCATGTCTCCTTGAAGAGTTATTGGCGAGAATTACACTCAGTAGATTCCCAAAACTTGAACTGTGATTTCGCTTCTAGGATACACGCAGCCTTCTCATAGATGACTGCATTCTATTTGTGAGTGTTTTAACTGGAACCTTGGCCATTTTTACAGGTGGAGAGGCCAATCTATTTTCATATGCATCCTGGAGTCAGGACCAGGGCTGTGTGAGCTTCATTGGATGAGTTGGAAACCATCTCTCCCATTCTGTGGAGTAGTTCATATAAACATAATACGGATCTAATCTGTGCCTTACAAGCATGAAAGCCACTTGCAAAGTGGCCTGGGCCTGTCCTCCTCTGATGGCCTCTCCCAGGGTTTCTAACAGTTACCTTTCCCTTTTGACTTTTCCTTTTTGAGGATCCACTCTAGTTCACTCATTTGCATTTAGTTCTAAATACTTCCTGATTTTCTTCTCGACCCAAGGTGTATAGAGAACAGCTTTTTAATTTGGAAGTGAGTGGATCCCTTTTGAACATGGCGAAGGAACTGCACATTAACACTGGGCGGTCCTCCCCTTCTCTGCCCTTGCTCTAGAAATCGAGATTCTGCTCCAAGTGGCGCAAGCCCAGCTCTGAGGCTTGAGTCATGGATTGTCGAAAGCCACCCTGGAATTCATGTTCCTTGCCTTTCCAGGATTGCTGGTGACAAAGGAAGCCACGTGACACTATCTGGCCCCTTTCTTTCTGTGGCTGCAAAAACACAGCACTCAAAGGGCCAGGGTAGCTTAAAAGGTAAGTGCAGCCTGTAGGTTCTGCTGGGGCTCAGCTCCCGCCTCTAGCAACGAGTCGCTAGATAATGCTGGACGAGTTATTGACTTGCTCTGTACTTCAGTTTCTCCGTCTGTAACTAAGGAGTAATAGTACCACCTCATGGATAGATGTGAGCATGTAACGAATGGAAATGTGTGAGGGACTCAGAACAACAGGTGGCACAACTTAATGATAGGCAATGTAGCACTGCAATGATAAGAATAAGCAATCCTGCTGAGACTCAGACCTTGAGTGTTCTGCATGTGTGGAAAGCTTGGTCATCAGCCTTGGGGGTATTGGGAGCTGGCCCTAGCGGGAGGGAATTAGGTCAGTGGGGGTGCCCTCGAAGGGGACACCCTGGTCCTTCCTGTTTCTCCCTTTGCCTCCCAGCTGCCATGAGGTGAAAAGGTCTCCTCCGCCACACATCCCGGCTATCATGTACTGTGCCACCATGCCTGGAATGACACAGCCAAGTGACCACAGGCTGAGACCTCTGAAGTCATGAATCAACCTTTCCTCTTTGTAAGCTGATTGGCCTCAGGTGTTCGTTATAGCGAAGGGAAGCTCACGCTCCTGTACTCATCATTATCACTCTGGGATCATGAGGGCAAATAGTTAATGTAATGAGAACACAGAGCCGGAGGAAGGAAAGGGCTTGGGTCCTGGATGAGGATGGCGAACCGAGCCTGGAAACCTGCCACTAGATAGCGAGGAATCAATCAATATCCTTCCTTAGGTCATCGGTTAATTTCCATTGAATGCTTTCTGACATGCCTCATTATATATTCGAGAACTGGCTCCAGGCACTATTCTATAGTTTGGAGACACAGCCATGAATAACAACAACAACAAACCCACCCCTGCCTCTCAGAGATGACATTCCTTCTATGCCAACTTCCAATCGTATTTCCTACAGGCCAAGGAAGCAAGCCCAGTCGATTCTGCTTTGGACTCTTCTGAGATTCTGTGGCTAACAGAGCGTTTGTAAATGTCCTGTGGGTATTTGAAAACAGCACATATACACACTCAGTATATAAGGAGGAAGGATAGCTTATGGGGGTTTCACGTGGTTTTTGTTTGTTTCTTACTAATTTTTTAGTTAGGGTACAACCGAATCATTTCATTATGACATTCCCACATACACATATCACTGTACATTGCTCCTGGTCACCATCCCCATTCCCCTCTCATGACCCCCTGCTCCCTCTGGTCTCCTTCCTCCCCATCAAAAGTCCCCTTCAGCTTGTATGACTGTATAAATTCAGATTTTGACTTTGAGAGCAAAATGTGGTATTTTTCTTCCTTTCTTATTGTACTCCCTCTTTAGTCTGTTGTCTCCCATTCAAAAGACCCCCTCTAATTTCATGATCTATACATTTTAATGTTGAATATATATTGAAATCTGACATCCACATATGAGACAAAATGTGATGTTTATCTTCCTGGGTCTGGCTTACTTCCCTTAAAATTATGATCTCTAGTTCCATTGTCCAGAAAATGTCATAATTTTGTCCTTTTTTGTGGCCAAGTAAAACTCCATGGTATATGTCTATCACATTGTCCTTAGCCACTCATCTGTTGACGGACACCTAGGTTGGTTCCCCATCTTGGCTATTGTGAATACTGCTGCAATAAACACAGGTGAGCAGGTATCTCTGTGGTATATATCCTTTGGATATATACCCAAAAATGGGATAGCCCAGTCATGTGGTAGTTCTATTTTTAGATTTTTAAGGAACCTCCATACTGATTTCCCTACTGGCAACAAAAACTTGCACTACCACCAGAAGTGTGTAAGGGTTCCTTCCTCCCTCCCCAGCATTTGTTGGTGTCCGTTTTGTTGATGCTAGCCACTCCGATGGGGAGATAGGGCACCTCAGTGTAGTTTTGACTTGCATTTCCCTGATGGCGAAGGAAGTTGAACATTTTCTCATATGTTTATTGGCCATTGGTATTTCTTCTTTTGAGAACCATCTGTTCTATTCATTTGCCCTTTCTTTGATTGGACAACTTGCTTTTTCCATGTTTGCTTTTTGATATTCTAGATGTTAATTCCATTTGATGTATAGCTGGCAAAGATTTTCTCCCATTCTGTATGCTGTAGGCTTAATTACCTTCTTTGCTGTGCAAATTTTTTTTTTAATTTCATGCAATCCCAATTTTCAATTATTGCTGTTTATTCCTGTACCATTGAGGTCCTTTTCAGAAAGCCTTTGCCTGTGCCTATGTCATGAAATTCTCTCTTTATGTTTTCCTCTAGCAATTTCAAAGTTTCAGGTCCTACATTAAGGTCTTTGATCCATTTTGAGCCAATTCTTCTACAGAGCGAGAGCGAGAGCGAGAGAGAGAGAGAGAGATCTGGTTTCAGTCTTCTACATGAGGATATCCAGTTCTCCCAGCACCATTTGTTGAAGAGGCTATCATTTCTCCAACTTATATTTTTGGCACCCTTGTCAAACAGCAGGTGGCTGTAAGTGCATGAATTTATTTCTGTATTTTCTATTCTATTCCATTGGTCTACGTGTCTGGTTTTTGTGCCAGTACCATGCTGGCTTATTTGCTTGTTTATATTTTTGTTTTTTACTATGGTTCTGTAGTATAATTTGAAATCAGGTATGGTAATATCCCTGCATTGCTCTGTCTGTTCAAGATTGCTTTGCTTTCGCAATTCAGGGCCTTTTGTGCTTCTATATAAATTTTGAGGGTTTAGCTCGGTTGGTAGAGTGCTGTTCCACACTCTCTGAGGACCCAGGTTCGATCCTCAGCACCACAAAAATGGGAGAAGGATGTGGCAATCCACTCCGGAAGCAACCCCAAAACAATCAGCCATTGAAAACTCTATCAGGGTCGCTATAAGTCAAATCTGATTTGATGGCCCCTGACAATAGCAGCATGTGAATTTTAGGATTATTTTTTCTATTTCTATGAAGAATGTCATTGGGATTTTAATGGAGATTGCATTGAATCTGTAGATTGCTTTCAGTAATATAGCCATTTTCACAATATTAATTCAGATTTTGCCTTTGAGAACAAAATGTGGTATTTTTCTTCCTTTCTGAATACCTTCCTTTAGTCTGTTGTCTTCTGCTACTCATATGTATTCTTCAGATAAATGTATATTGAGATCTTTGCTCATTTTTAAATTGAGCTATTTGTTTTCTTGGTATGGGGTTGAGTTCTTTACCTATTCTTAGATATTAACCATTTTTTTAGGGAAATGCTTTCAGTCTTTCCCAATGTCTGTTCCCCATGTCAGCCTTTAGTCTGATGTTGGCCGTAGGTTTTGCATATATTGCCTTTATAATGCTGAGGTATGTTCCTTCCATTCCCAGTTTCCTCAAGGCTTTTGTCATAAAAGGATATTGAACATTGTCGAAGCCTTTTCTGCATCTGTTGATAGAATCATGTGATATCTGCATCTATTTATGCGCTGTCTTACATTTATTATCTTCCGTACATTAACCACCCTTGCATCCCTGGATTGAAGCCAACTTGATCATAGTGTATGGTCTTGCTAATGTGTTATTGAAGTTTATTTGCAAGTATCTTATTAAGGATTTTTGCACCTATGTTCATCAGGGAAGTTGGTCTATAGTTTTCCTTTGTGGTTGCATCCTTACATGGTTTGGATATCAGGGTAATATTGACTCCATAGAGTGATTTTTGGTAGTATTTCTTCCATTTCTATTTTATGGAATAGTTTAAGGAGAACTGGTGTTAATTCTTTAAAGGGCTTGTAGAAATCAGCAGTGAATCAGTACAGTTCTGGGCTTTTCTTTGTTGAAAGACTCTTTATTACTGCTTCAATCTCTCTGCTTGTTATAGATCTGTTTAAATTTTTCATGTCCTCTTGATTTAATTTAGGTAGGTCATATATGTCTAGGAATTTATCCATTTCATCTAGATCTTTCACTTTCTTGGAATGTAAGTTTTCAAAGTATCCCCTTAAGATTCTCTGGATTTCATTGATATCTGTTGTGATGCTCCCTTTTTGATCTCTCCAATTTTATTAATTTGAGTATTCTCTTTCTTTTGGCTAATGGTTTGTTGACCTTGCTTAGCTTTTCAAAGAAGCCACTCTTTGCTTAATCAATTCTTTGAATTATTTAGTCTCCATTTCATGAATTTCTGCCCTAGTTGTTATTTCTTTCCATCTACTGATTTAGGGTTTTGCTTGTTCTTGTTTTTCTAAGACCTTGAGGTGCATCATTAAGTAATTTATTTGAGTCCTCTCTGATTTTTTAGTGTAGGCACTCATACCTATAAATCCCCCTCTTAGAACCGCCTTTGCTGTATCCCAAAGGTTCTGATAAGTTGGGTTTTCATTTTCATTTGATTCTAGGAATTTTTAAATTTCCTTCCTGATTTCTTCAAGGACCCACTGATCATTTAAGAAGTGTATTGCTCAATCTCCATGTATGTGTTTAGTTTCTGTAGTTTCTCTTGCAACTGATTTCTAGTTTTATTCCATGATGGTCCAATAAGATATAAGAAATAATTTGGGATTTTTATGTATTTGTTAAGACTTGACTCATGGCCTAAAATGTGATCGATTTTAGAGGAAGTTCCATGAACTGCTGAGAAGAATGGGACTCTCTAGCTTTTGGGTGGAATATTCTGTATGTGTCTATTAAGTCCATTTGATCTAATGTGCTGTTTATCTCTGAAATTTCTTTGCTGATTTTTTTGTCTGGATCTATTGATGAAAGTAGGGTATTAAAGTCACCCACTATTATTGTCTCTAGACCTACCTCTCCCTTTATATCCAGTAGTGTTTGCTTGATAAAATAAAGTGCACCAGTGTATTTACAATTATTAGGTTTTCTTGATGGATTGTTCCCTTTAATAATATGTAGTGACCTTCTTTCTCTTCTGTCTAGTTATAGCTTGGTCTCTATTTTGTCTCTATTAGGATGGCTACTTCTGCTTTTTTTGGCTTCCACTTGCCTGGTATGTTGGTTTCCATCCTTTCCCATTCAGTCTGTGCTTCTCCTTGCCAATGAGACGTGTTTCTTACAAGCTGTTGCACCTTATTTTTTAATCCAATCAGCTAGTCTATATCTTTTAATTGGAATGTTAATGCCATTTATATTTAGCGTTATTATTGAGATGGGTTTGCTGATTCTTGTCATTGTGTTAGGTGTTTTCCTGTTCGGTTCACATATTATTTGTTCTTTATTATTCTGTACTTATTTATAGTTGGGGTTTGCTGGGGCTTGTTTTTGAGTAAGACATGATTAATTCTTTCCTAGTTCTCTTTAGTTCATCTGCTCCTCTCTTGAAATTTATTCTTTCCTATGCTCTGGTTATTGAGACTGCCTTTCTTACTCTTGTGTAAGATTCCATTAAGTATCTTCTGCAGTGCAGGCTCAGTGTTCGTGAATGCTTTAGTGTGTGCTTGCCCTAGAAAGTATTTATTTCTCATTGATTTTAAATAACTTTGCTGGATATAATAATATTAGCTGGCAGTTATTTACTTTCAGGGTTGAAATATATCATTCCATGCTTTCCTAGATTTTAGAGTTTGTGCTTAGAGGTCTGATGTGATTCTGATGGGTTTGCCTTTGTAAGTGAGTTGGGTGTTTTTGTCTTGCAAATTTTAATATTATTAATTTTTCTATTGTTTTGGCATTTTAACTGTAATGTATTGTGGAGAGGTCCTTTTCTAGTTGTGCCTTTGGGATTCTAAATGCCTCTTGTGGTTGGATATCCATTTCTTTTCCCAGATTTGGGAAAATTTCTGCTATTATTTAATTGACTCTGTTTCTTTAGTTTTTATCTCAGCTCCTTCTATCTCCTGGATTCTTAGATTTGGTTTCTTGATCATGTCCTATATTTCTTGGAAGTTGTTGTCATGTTCCTTTTTCTCTTATTGATAGCTGCATGTGATATTGCCTTAACCTTTTCTTCCATTCCCGATATTCTTTCTTCTGTTTGATCTCATCCACTGGTGATGCTTTCCACTGTGATTTTTATTTGATTTATTGCGTTATTCATTTCCAATACTCCTGTTTTGTTTTGTTTTTTTTCAAAATCTCAATTTCCTTGCTGAGTTTCTCAGCCATTTTTTCTGATTTTGTCTTCTACATTGGTGACTTTCTTATCTGGGCCCTAAAGAGATTTCTTTACTTCATTCACCTTGTTTGTATCCTTTTTGAAGTCATTGATCTCTCTCTCACTCGCTCTCTTTTTATTTTATTTTATTTATTTATTTATTTATTTTTTTTTTGGAGACAGGGTCTCACTAAATTACACAGACTGTCTCTGGTCTTGATCTTGTGATCCTCCTGCCTCCATCTCCTGAGTCACTGGGATTACAGATGTGCGCCACAATGCCCAGCCCTCATTGGTCATTTTTATAAGTAGATTTTGAATTCCTTGTTTGACATTTCAACCATATCAGGATCTCTGGATTCAGTATTTAAAGAGTTATGGTCTTTCAGAGAAGACATGTTGCCTAACATTTTCATGTTTCTTGTGTTTCTGGTTGTGACTTGTGCATCCTTCGGGATGGATATCTCTTTTAGTTTTACTTGAGGATTTTCTTAGTGAGCAGCTATCTCTTGGGAGCTGAACCCTAGGATCACTCCAAGAGGGGAAGACAAACAACTGTAACAGGTACAATACTCTACCAAGCCAGATTATAGAAATACACTAAAAATCGATCAAAACCAACTACTACATCACTAATGCCCACAAAACAGAAAAATAGTAACAATAATACAGAGTAAGCTATGAAGTTATAAATTATTCAGGGTGAAAGTAAAAAGAGGAATTGCCTAAAATAAGAAGACAGGGTAAAGAAAGGGGAGAAAGAAAGAAGTAGCAAGAATTACATGAAAAAAAGAAAAAAGAGGAAAGGAAAAGAATGTTAAGCAGAAGGAGAGCAAGGACCAAAAGGTTTAAAAACCTGATTGCACAAGGAAGAGAAAAGTGTGTAGACAAAATTAGACAAACATAAGAAAAAAGAATAATAAGGTAAAAGCCTGAAATTTTTAAAAAACAATAAAGTAATAAAGTGATGCTAAAAGTATAGTAAATAGAAAAAAGAATTACACAGGTAGCAAAAAATTTTTAAAAAGAGAATTGGGGAAAATAAACCTGAAAATGAAAAAAGTAAAAGAGAAAGAGAGAGTTGTGTGGTCCAGCCTGTAATCCCAGTGACTTGGGAGGCTGAAGCAGGAGGATCTCGAGCAGAGACAGCTTGTGCAACTCAGCAAGATCCTGCCTGAAAATAAAAACAAGGACTAGGGATACAGCTCAGTGATCAAAGCACCTGCCCAGTGGAAAGCCCTGGGTTCAATCTACAGCACAGGAGAAAAAGAAAAAGAGAAAAAGAAAGAGAAAACAAAGTACTGGCTCCTTTCTGTGTCCTCTAGTTTGGGAGTCTGTGCGGAGGAGCTGGTGGTCATGGGAGTTGGAGTCTCTTATGTGACCGTGGCTGAGGGTTGCCAGGCACTCTCCAAAGTTCTCCTCTCCCTGGGAGATGGGCCACCGTCTATCTATGAGCTCCTCCTGCTTGCACGTCTCAGCCTGCTGGGGTCCCACCCTGGGGTTGTGCCAAGTTCTCCCCTGGCTCCCTGACTGATAACCGTTCCTTGTGTTCAGGCCCCAGAGTAGCTCAGCCTCGTATCACAGGTTCCCTCTCAAGATGGCTTCTGGCCCAGCCCTCTGAGATACTACATGTGGCAAAACGGCTCTCTTCTCCCGTGCTGACCCTCCAGTCAGGAAGGGCCATGGTCCCACCAAATCCCTGAAATGAATCCAAGGGCTTCCAGGACCTGTGGGTCTGTCAGTCTCCTCCGTGGGGCATCTGGCTTACCTTTGGGGTGAGGCCTCCACTTCCCCTTCCCCAAAGGGACGCTGCGGCCCTGCTCACTCCTTCCCGCCATGCACCCTCTGTTCCCTGCACTCTACAACCTCCCTTGCAATTTCTGTGCGCTTCCAGCCTTTCTCTCTTTGGCACAGAGTCCACTCCTTCCTCTTCTGACTCCTTTGTTTCTCCACGTCACACAGAGAATCCCTCTGCTCCACCATCTTCCGCCGGAAGTGAGGGTTCAGCTTTGCCTACCTATGTACAGCCGCCGGAAGTGAGGTTCAGCTTTTGCCTACCTATGTATGGCCGCCGGAAGTGAGGTTCAGCTTTTGCCTACCTATGTCCGATGGCCGGAAGTGAGGGTTCAGCTTTGCCTATCTAGGTCCGACGGCCGGAAGTGAGGGTTCATCTTTGCCTACCATGTCCGGTTGTTCCTACAGCGCTGGAGGAACAGACGACCCTGTACCCATTGAATTGCTGTGATGCCTTTGTTCAAAACCAAATGCCTGTATTTCTGGGTGGAGGGAAATACAAGGCAAATGCAACAAAAAAAAAAAAAAAAAAAAAACCCCATCCAAGTGAAAATGCCAAACGTTGGCAAAGACGTGACCTGACCAGCATTTTTGCCGCCTGTGGGCGGGGTGTGAATTGATGCCACGCCAGCTGGATCTGTCTATGAAAGCTGAATAAGCCCCTGGCCTCAGAACTTCCCTCCCAGGTACGCTACCCGTCCCAAATGCTCGCAGACTCAAATGTTCCTGGCCCCACACTCGAGACCACTACACATTCAGCCTCAGTCCATGAGATCGGCTGCAGTGGGTTCACCCCGTGGACTGAAATCTCACAATGGGAATGGACAATCTAAGACAATGTGCAAGAAAGTGGCCAAAGCCCATGCACGTGAATGTTGGAGCGCAAGGGGCGAGGCCTAGAAAGGGGGTTGGTGGAGAAAGTCCACCGACGCACAGCACAGGAGAAAGCAGGGCTGCACTGCCTGCTAGGAAGTCAAGCTTGGTTTATCATGGTGGGGGTTGGGGGAAGCATGGGGTTCCTGGAGGGGCTGGGGGATATGTGAAGCTCTGAGGTGCTCTGTGTCTTGATCGGGGTGCTGGCTGCACAGGGTGCTCGGTGCACGGAAATTCATCAAGCTGTGCTCACCCAGTGCACATTTCGCATGTATGTTATATTTAAAATAAAAGTTTACAAAAGAGAGAAAACAAGAAAGAGTATGCCCCTGCCGAGGAAGATAACTGAAATCTTCCATGGGAAGAATAAAATCACTCCTATTTTCCACCCTTCCTACCTCTCGGGTAAGCAAGCCCATTCAATCAGAGCCCACTGGTTGGCAACCCCGCCTACTCTAAGTTTCAGGTTCTGGAGGATGTGGAAGATGGGAGCGATGAGGCACAAGGTAGGTGGTATCCCCCAGGAGCTTAAAATCTTGCTAGGAAAAAACGAAGGCCCCATAGCACCCCACCATCCAATGCCCAACAACCCAAAGCATCAAGTGCGCAGGGCGCACGTGGTCTAGCCTCTCCACAGCACTCTGCCTACAACCCTCTCACCACGATGTTCTTCACATAAGGACAGGGCTCTTTTCAAACCTAGTCATTTTGGACAGCGCTGCTAATGCAGTGTGTCGCTAAGGCAGGCTGCGGCCACCAGTGCCGTTGTTAGGGAAGCAGCTCAGATGCGCCTAATGCGTATGCCTGTCTACAGTATTGACATTTCATGCAATTTCCAGAGTGACACAGAGCTGTTGCGAACTCCTATTGGGAGCTGGAAAATCTTCTTTCTTCTTTATGAGAGTGGAAAATTGCTCCATTTTCTCTAGGGAAAGCCACGGGGATTAACGCTCTCAAAGGCTCAGAAACAGCCTGCGGCCGGAGGTGCTTTCTGCCTCTGCTCCCAATATCTCAATCTCTTGATTTTTCCATCTCTCTCTCTCTCTGTCTCTCTCTCCCCTGCGCCCCTAGATTTTAAGGCTCATGTAGGGGTGTAGGGAAGCCAAGCCTGGATCCTTCAAGGTGTTTAGCAGGGATTAGAGAGGGAGGGAACTCCCATGCACTCTCCTGGCCCGTGCTCCCCCAGGGCGGTGCACCTGCCAGGGTGGAGCACACAGAGCAAGGGGAGGTGAGGGACAGAGTGGCTGCAGCTATCAAGAACCAGTAAACCGTCAACACCAAGATAAGAGCTTTGTAAAAAGGTTGCGCCATGTAGCTGCCTATTTGGAATCATGATGTTAAATAATAATTAGTTGTTTTAATAAAGATACTCATTTTTGCTACCAAGGGAAGTATCTAATGTCACTCCCAGAAACACTCCAGATACAACATGTTGTTTTTGTTAGGTGCCATCGAGTCAGTTCCAACTCCTAGCGACCCCATATACAGCAGAACAAAAAACTCCCTGATTCTGTGCCAGACACGATCTTATTTATGTTTAAGCCCATTGTTGCTGACACTGGGACAATCCATCTGGTGGAGGGTTTTTCTTTTTTTCATTGACCTGCCTCTCTCCCAAACATGATGTCTTTCTCCAGGGATTGGTCCCTCCTGACTACATGTCCAAAATACATCAGATGTAGTCTAGCCATCCTTGCTTCCAAAGAGCACTCTGGTCTGTCAGTTTGCCACACTGTGGGGGCTTGCATGTTGTGATGGGGCTGAAAGCCATGCCACCAATATCGCAGATACCAGCAGGGTCACCCATGGTGGACAGGTTTCAGCTGAACTTCCAGACTAAGACAGACTAGGGAGTGGGCACCGGCGAACCACTCCCAATACCATTAGCCATTGAAAACCCTATGAACAGCCAAGAAACATATGACATAGAAGCAGTAAAGCCACAGGACAATAGTGTCGGCCCTTTTAACACTCCATGGCACCTTGCTCAACTTGTGCTGAGGTGAGAGACATACCTTTTGGAATCTCCAAATGTCTTAACGTCCCAGCTCTGTCAAAAAATAACCAGAAATCGAGATCACCACCCTCATCCATGGTGCTGAGGCATGTGCCCATGTATATACATACATGTTGCCACACACCCACATCCGTACACACACGTGTACACACAAGGATTCACACATGCTGGACACATACACAGACACACATCGACTGACATAACACACGTACACACCTGCACATGTGTGCACACACACATACACACACACACACGCATCCACAGACAACGTACTGGTGGGGGAGCTGGGGTTTAGTTCCAGGGAGGCTATTATGGCCACAGGGAATGGAGGCGAGGCTTGGATCCAAAGACTTCAGAGGACCGCTCTATAACTCCCAAACAACCTGCTGGAGCCAGGGGACCTCAGGTGTCATTTTGTCGGGAGGAGAATGGAAAATAGAAGCCAGAGGGAGCAAGAACCCAACCCAGAGGTCCCCCAGGGAGATGGAGGGAGAGGAAGTCACAAAGCTTATCTCGGGGTGCTGGCCCCGAAGCTCTCCATGTAGCCATATGGAACACTGAGACGGGAGCTGTTCCCTCCAGTCATACGTAGGGCTACAAGATGGTAAGGGACTCACTGGATGGCAGAGCGAGTGAGTGACCTAGGGAGGGTCCACCTGTCCCCTCCCGCGCTCACGCTCCTGCCCATGTCAGCCTCCCCCGGAGGCAGCTCCTCACCAATCTTAAGCCCATCTTCAAAGAACTGTCCCCCCCCATCAGGACCACTGGGACACAACAAAGGCAGCACTGTGATGGGGCCGCTCTGGCCCCTGCAGTCTGGCCGGCCTGTGGCACAGAGACCCCTGGGAGCCAGGTCCCAGAAGATCCACCCTACTGTCTCCAATCTGCATCTCCACAGCCTTCCAGGAGGCCAGAGGCCAATACTCACTAACTTGGTTCTAAAAGAATGGGAGCCCTCTGAGAAAAGCCCATTGTACCCAAAGGAATATGGTCAAGGGCCCCAAGGGTGGGGTTGGCCCCTACGACTTCTCCAGTGCCGCCCACCAGTACTGCAAGTCCGGGGACCAGCAGCTGCAATCAGGAGTGGAAGGGGCACTGCCCCCGAGGTGGGCTGGCCATCCGGGTCCAGGCATCCCCCGGTTTCTGTGGCCACTCACAATTGGACCGCCTTGGCTCTTGGGTGCCCCCCATCTCTGCTTGCACCCTCACTTGGTGCTCTCCTGGAATGACGTCTCCAAATCCCCCTCTTACACTGGACCAAGGCCACCCTACTCTACCATGACCTCATCTTAACCAATCACAGCAGTCGCCCTATTGCCAGAATTGGTGATGCTCTGAGGTCCTGGGGTTAGCATTTCAATGTGCAAATTAGAGGGCAGGGATCCAATTGGATCCATGATAATGGACAAAAATCCAGCCTTCAGCTCTGGCACTTTCCTGCCGTGGACACAAGCTGTCATTGCCCCGGTGCACACCATGCTTCCTTCATCAGAACGTGAGGTGGTGACCCCTGTGGCTTGGGGTCATCATGAACAACCGTAGTGCATCAGGTGTGTGCCACTGCACCCGCTCAGAAAGGCGACCACAGCATTTTCTCACTACCCAGGCTCTGATGGGCTGGGAGGGGTGCCTCGCCCCGACGCATGGGAGCCTCCTTTTCCCCATGATCCTCAGGAACATCTTAAGAGGCAGGCTAAGTGCCCAAGCGCTGCAAATCAGAGGGCTCGAGCACCTGCTTGATTGCAGCCCTCCCCCGAGGCGCTGCTCTCTCTGAGCTTCCTAGAGGAGCTGGCTCCAGGTGCTTCGCAGAGAGAAGCCACGTGCTAGGAGGTCCCAGTTTGACTGCGCACGTTGGAAATTTGTTTACTTGATTTATTTTGCATCTCCTAGAAAGGACCGGAGGGGCAGATGGGGAATAAAATCCATCTCCGATGATGGATCAGCCCCTCCCAATGAGGAGGAGAACAGTTGGAATCGTTGGAAAATACAAATAAGCCCACACACCCACCAGAGGCAAAAGCAGCCCCTGGGGCCTGCAGCACTTCTTCTCAGAGGCGTCTGGTTTTGAACCAGAAAGCTCAGCATGGGAAGGCATTTGGTGCATGACGGTGATGATCCTGAGGGCAGAGGCGACAGAGGTGAAGACGTGGCTGCTGACACAGGAGCAGGCGGCTACATGGACCAGGCCCTATCGGGAAGGAGGAAAGAAAGGGAGGAAGAGGGTGGAAGATGGGGAAGGGTTGGACTGGGAAGGAAGAAAAAAGCTGCCTTAGAGACGTGGGGCACCAAACGGCATGTGGTGTGGGGTGTTAACTCTGTTGTTGTTGTTAGGTGCCCTGGAGTCAGTATCTGACTCATAGCGACCCTGTGTACAACAGGGGAAACACTATCGTCAGTGCTTCTCTGCTGTTCATCGGGTTTTCAATGGCGGAGTGATTTTTGGGAGTGGGTTGCCAGGTCCTTCTCCCAAGCCTACAGCACTTGGTGTTCCCAGGCAGTCTCCCATCCAAAAACTAACCAGGCCCAACCCTGCTTAGCTTCCAAGATCTGACAGGATTGGATGCCACAGGGCTATGGCTGCAGGCCCCCTAAACTCTAGGCAAACTAAATTTCAGGGAGCTTCCACTCATCCTCTGAAAATTGCAACCTGGTTCAGAGAACTGTCTGGTGGTCAGAGGTGGGTCGAGTTAGCTGTCCGCCCCCACAGGGCTGAGTCCGAGCCCAGCTCTTGCCACAAGCTCTGTGACCTTTAAGTTTGGCCTTTGGCAATGCTTTCGCCATAGCAAACAGCTTCCCCCGCAGGAAGTGAGTGGCTGGGTCCACTCTGGTGCTGTCCCCAGAGATGCCCTGGCCAGCCCCAATGACAGGTGCCACCTGGCCAAGTGCAGAGGGGAGACCAGCGGGGTCTCTGCTCCTACAATAATGCCCGTGCATGGGACCTTCAGCCATCAGAGTCAACAGCCCCTCCCCCAGGCTCCCCCCGCCACGGGCCCCACATCTAGAGCTGGCCACGTTCATGCCCCGAGGCCCAGGATAAGAGAGGACGAGAGTGCTGCGCTTTTGCTTGGTTAGGAATGCACAGGCCTGTGCCCGCCGCCTGGGGCAGGTGGGGTCTGATCCAATGCCTCTCTCTCCCAACGCATTTGCGCACAGCCCTGACGGATCCGACCTGACGGCACCTAACAACAACATGAATGCCCCTCAGGGTGAATCGCAGGACGCCCCACAAGTGGGCTCCAAGATTAGACTTGGTTCTTTGTTCAGCCCAGTGGGGAGCCACTGTTCTCACTGTGCCACGCCCCACGCTGCTGTCCAGCACACACTGTGGGCCCCATCCGCCCCTGCAGCGCGGGCTCTGCCCCTGTGATTCTCTCACAGGGAGCTGGCTCTCCATCGACAACGCTGGTCGCTGTCCCTGCCAGCAGGCCCGAGCCGCCCTGTGCCCTGCCTGCTCATCACCAAGCTACCAAAGGAAGGAGGTTCTGCTCTGGGTCCCTTTCCAGCCAAGAGGCTCCGTAGCACCTGTGTGAGTGTGCCGCCCCACCCAGAACTCTCTCTGGGCGCTGGCGTGGCAAGGGGAGGCAGCTGTGCCATGCTAGAGGGGCTGTGTGACCCTCCTCCTGGACAGGAGCCTCTCTGACACACTGGTCACTGACCACCTGGCAAGAGTGGCGAATGAAGACCCAGAACCTCTGCTCCGAAAGGCCCACCCTTGTGTAAGATGACCCAAGAAGGTTCTGCCCACCACGGGACAGGCGCTGTGCCCAGCTGCGCATTCCCTGTCCCCTCTCTCCAGATGGGGAAACTGAGGCACATTGAATCCGCATCACCCGCCATCTCATCCACAGGGGAGCAGAAGTTAAACCAGATCCAGGACACTGCTAAGACCTCCCTCTTGCCTTCAACCTTTTCAGAAAAGGACCTGTTGTTGTTGTTAGGAGCCGTCGAGTCGTGTCCGACTCATAGCGACCCTCATAGGGTTTTCAATGGCAGATTGTTTCGGGATTGCCTTGGGAGTGGGTTGCCAGGTCCTTCTCCCATTTTTGCGGTGCTGGGAATCGAACTCAGGACCTTAGAGACTGCAGAGCGGTGCTCTACCAACTGAGCTAAATCCCAGCCCAGAAAAGGACCTACCAGAGAGGAAATAGTTCTCGAAAGGTCTGGGGCCAGAGAATGGCTTCTAATCACATGTACCCCTCGTGTTTATTTGCCACAAAGCCTTCTGGGGTGGCTAAGCAGCACAGAAAACGGGGGAAGGAGCTGGCCACGGGCTGCAGTCTGGGGTGAACTGAGGCTACTTAATACCTCCATCGTGGAAACGCCTTGTCATTAAGATTCCTGGGAATAAAATAATACCAGGGCGTTTCATGGAAGATCTGTCTTCAAACCGTTCAGGTCGGCTGTAGGCACAAGCACAGTACTAATTGATGGCTCCGGTTGGGTCGGAAAGAAAAGATATAATTGAGCCACACAAAGCACGTCCTGTCCAATTACAAGAATAGGCGCGGATGGGCTGACCTGTGACCTATCAAACAAAATTAAGATTTTCCAGCATCACCAGGAGGTGTGGGGAGGGGGGCTCAGCTGCCCGAGTCTTCCAGCTCCCTGGTGTGGAAACAACAAAGTCAGAGCCCTGGGAAGGAACGCGGCAGACTTTGAACAGCCATTGTGCAACCTTTCCGTTGCAGCTGTCGCGGAGGTGGGGGCCTGGGCGGCCCTCACGTTTTTTGCCCTGGATGTCCAGAGGCACATGGTAGAAGACTAGCTCTTCCCTGTTGGGATCTGAGTGCCAGGGAGCTCATTCTTCGTAAACAAACTAGACTCTCCAGCAGCCAGGGGACGTGTGAGTTATGTTTGGCCAGAGTACTAAGGAGGGTGCAGCAAAGAGGGGGATGTGCGGGAGGCCCCTGGCGTCCTGGCAGAAAACCCCCCATACTCACACCTTACGAGGCCTGCCCTTTCCAGTGAGATGCCCAAGTTCTAGGATAAGGACCCACCCCAGGCACCTTAGAGCTCCCTGGCCGCCCTTCCGTCTCCAGACTCAGGGAGCTGTACCTAGTCTCTCAGGAAAGAACCGGATGGACAAAGCATGCGTCAGCTTATTCAACCCGCAGGGACCTCCCGCAGCAGGGGTGGGAGGCAGAGCCCTGGATCCTTGCAAAGAGACGCTGAGAAGCAGGACTTCGCCTTCCGCCACCGCCGAACCGGGAGCAGCGGGATCCCCTTCCTTCTCTTTTCAAATCAACACCTGTCCCCAGATCTGCTCTTGGCAAACATTGCTTCACTGCTACTGTTTTCCCTGAAGTCACTGAAGAGAGTCAGACAATGAGCTAGCGTGTGCTTTTGGAATGTTTACTGTGTTCCTTAAAGCGAGGGACTGCTGGTTCCTAAACTAATTTGGGGCTGCGAGATCTTTTCCACGCTGTTTGGAAGACTCTGTAGTAAACACACGGACGTGAGGATAATTAAGTTTCAGCGCAGAGTCAAATCAATAGGCACGGGCTTCCTAAAGGATGAACTCGTGAAGATCTGCCCGTGGGCATTTTCTGCTTGGCGCCAGGCTCGGTGGTGCACGCCTGTAATCCCAGCGACCCGGGAAGCAGAGGCGGGAGGGTCGCAAGTTCAAGGCCAGAGGCAGCCTGCGTAACTGAGCAAGATCCTGCCTCAAGATAAAAAAGTAAAGAATAGGCCAGGGGTGCAGCTCAGCAATGAAGTGTTTGCCTAGCATGCGTGGGGCCCTGGGTTCAGCTCCCTAGTACTGAAAAAATAAAATTCATTTCTTCTTGATTCTCCCAAAAGAAAGGCAAAAGCAACGTGGGAGTTGTTGTTGTTAGGTGCCATCGAGTCGGTATCCAACTCATAGTGACCCTCATAGGGTTTTCAATGGTGGACTGTTTCGGGATTGCCTTGGGAGTGGATTGTCAGGTCCTTCTCCCATTTTTGCAGTGCTGGGAATTGGACTCGGGACCTCAGAGACTGCAGCGCAGCGCTCTACCAACGGAGCTAAATCCCAGCCCAGTGTGTGAGTATTGAAGTAATATGTTGTAGCACAGCCTGGGGGTTGGGAGATAAAGGACTAGCTGGCCTTGCTTTGGTTCAAAGAAACCCAAAGAATGACATTTCCCAGCAGGAAAAGGGCTAGACTTTCAGAGAAGGGACTTTATTGGGTTTCCAGGAGCTAGGTGGAGAGGCAGGCGCGAGTCATTCCTACTTGGAAGGCGTGCACTGAGCTGGCGGCAGCTCTCTTTCCTTCTCTTTTGCTTGGGGGGCAGCAGTTTGGACTGAAGGCTGGGCTAGAGAGGTGTCCAGCGTCCATGCCAGGTACGGTGAGTTGAAGTGCCCAGGGAAAGGCTCCCACGGCAGAATGGTCCTTGTACTGGAGAACACCATTTGCAAATGATCTGAGCTTCACCTGGCATATTTCACAATCTTGTTTTTTAAAAAATTAAAACTCCGGGCATCTGATTGTGCATAGCTTCTGTGAGAACTATAATAAACGCATCCCTGAATCTATCTCCACTCTCGCAATGAAGATCCAGGGTTAGGATGACATCGATATCAGCTTTCCACGGTATTTTGGTTGCCTGTTTTTTTCCAAGGAGATCAAAGGCATTTATAGACATTCTGAAGAGTGCTGTGACAGATACCCTGGTGAGGTGGCAAATTCTATTAGCTCAGTCGTACCATTGGGAATAGAAAATCTTAGAGCAGCCAAACGGTTTGGCAAAAACCATATGGCATATTGTTGATAACACTTTGGGAAGAAAACAGGTTTTTCCAGCATTGCTGCTTGCTTTGGTCTTCTGTCCAATTTGCTTATAGGATTTGAAAAATCGAATAACGTCAGGGTACTTCTGAGGGTCTAGGGGACATCCACATTTTCGGCCCACTGGGTCAATGTCCCCCTGGGTGTGAAAGAGGGACCAGAGCCCCTCCCCCACACCACTCGGGCCCCTGGAGAGCTGAGCCCTGAGTCAGTCAGGCCAAGGCGAGGAGACGTGGGAACCCGGGAGTGCGCGATCGCCCAAGCCCCCTGCCCTCTGCAGAAGGCTCTTGGGCTCTCTGAGCTCAAACTCTAACGACTTCCTCCACTCCCTCCGTCCAAAGGAGAAGTGGAGAAGGAAGAAGAAGAAAGACGTGGGCTTGTTGTGCAGGGCAGATGGTGTATCGGGAACAGATGGTGGGCATGGGGACAGCACTCCTCAGCTCCCGTTGCTGTCATCGTCTCTCTAAGGACCTCCGGGCTGCAGAGAACAGGCGAGCACTGGCCAGGGGAGGGGGCCGGCCGGGCTGCAGCCAGCAGCCTCGTGACTGCATTCCAAGGCCCTGCCAGACCTTGCTATTGAAATTGCTCAACATGCCCGTAATACCCTTTGAAGGGCGGTGAGGGGGGGTGCGGTGGCCAGGAGGAGGGACCTAAATGTCGCTGCCCAGAGGCAATATTGGTGGGGGCCCTGGAGAGGCCACGCCTCTTGCCCCCAGTCCCTGTCACACTGGCTGCCCACTGTTCCTCTCCCACATTCTCAGTCCTTCCTGTTTCTAGGGTCCTTTGTGTGCCCTGACACCTGCCTGGTGACCTGCCCAGCGAGGGTCCTTTGTGTGCCTGCCTACCAACCTGCCCACCTAACACATGGGCACGCGCCCTCCCTCGGGGAACCCTCCTCCTTGGCCTCAGCCTGGGGTCTGGTGTGCCCTCCCAGCTTCCCCCAGCCCTGCAGTCGCCCTGGGCCGTGGAGGGCACTTGCTCTCTGTTACTGTGCGCGGGTCATCTCTCCCAACGGCCGCGAGCCCCACAAGGCAGCAGGTGGAGCCTTATCTGGTTCACGCCCGCCTCCCCAATGCTAATGCAGCACCAATAAATATTTAACATTGAACGGGGTGAGATTTCAGACATGAAAACGTGTCACTCCAGTCATGTGGGTTTGCTTCCACCCTCTCTCTCCCTGACCCAAATCTTCCACTTCTCAGACCTGCCTGGCTGGACCGCAGGCCACCCCTCTAACGCAGCCTCTGGTCCAACCTGCTGTCCCCAAGCAAAAGAGAAGGAAAGAGAGCTGTCACTAGCTCAGCGCTTGCCTTCCAAGTGGGAAAGCCTCGCGCCTCTCCACCTGGCTCCTGGAGACCTAATAAAGTCCCTTCTCTGAAAATCTAGCCCTTTTCCTGCTGGGAAATGTGGAATTCATTTCTACTTTTCAATATTTCTTTCTTTTTTTATGGTGAATTTTTTTTTCCCATGGAATTTCATGGGCTCTGCTTGTTTGGAAAGAATCAATTAGGTCCATTATATTTTAGCTGGGCTGGGAAATACACAGGAGACTCACAATCTAAGCTCTTTCTGATTGCGTTTTATTGAATTAGGGCTGCGTATTCAGTTACAGAGAAAGGCTTCTTCGCCACCAGGATCATTGTTCATAGGCTTTGGGGTGGTGGTTGTTTGGTTTTTTTCCTCTCAAACAAGATTCCACGTTCCCTAGTGGGCCTGTCATAAAATATCATGAGAAACAAACGGGCTGGGCTCTTCGCTGCTCCCCCACCCCCACATTTATCAAATATCCAGAGGCCTTTTTCAAAAGCACAGAAAATCTCCAAGGAAGAAATTGCTTGGAGATCAGGCGTGGCAACGCAGACACAATGACAAATCTTCACGAGTGGCAAACCTCATCCCAGAAATTAAGCACAATAGAATGGCCAGGAAGGTAGAAGGCAGGAGATGAAGGGGGGAGAGACAGAGTCGGAGGGAACCCAGGGGCCCATCCAGTCCCTGGGCTGAGAAGCCACCTTGGGCTGAGAACTGCCTGCCAAATTATGAAAATGTTCTAAGACAGCGAGACCAGTGGGCCTGAGGACTGGTGGTAGGTAACGCTTTTTGCCCTTGATGCCATCAGATCTTTTCCAGCTCCTTCACTGAACATGAATACCATTTTTTTTTTTAAAGTGCCCAGACCTAAACCTGGGGCTGGGATTTAGCTCAGTTGGTAGAGCGCCGCTCTGCAGTCTCTGATGTCCCGAGTTCGATTCCCAGCACCACAAAAAACAGGAGAAGGACGTGGCAACCCACTCCGGAGGCAATCCCGAAATAATCAGCCATTGAAAACCCTATAAGGGTTGCTATGAGTCGGACATGACTCAATGGCACCTAACAACAACAACAGACCTAAACCTGATATGTCCTATGCATTGCTTCATGCATCCAAAATTATCAACTTATGAAACATAAAGGTTCCTTTCCTTTAGATAATAAATCACTCACTTACAGCTCACATTTCCTTCAAACATTTTTAATTTTTGTGACAAATGGCATGTCCTTGTTTGCCAATCACCCAGAGGCAGACACGAATTTGAGCACAGAAGACGTCACTGGTGCTCCGGAGGTGAGCAAATGTCTCCTTGACTTGGTGGTTTCTCGGGTGTCAAGCTGACACGGAGCTGTCACTTTCCCACATGAAGCCAAGGAGGCACGGGGCAAAGAGAGCCCAGGAGACGCACTGAGCCCACCATCTGCAGCGGGAGTCCCATCTCCTCTTTCTCCTTCGCTGAGCTGGAGACAGGCACTACTGATGGTTCCCCAAGATCCCCCTTGTCACCCTCGCAGATTCCAGAAACGGAAGGCGGCTGCCCAGATTGCGGCCCATGTGTGTCTATTTTCATAGAATCTACACGTTCCCAAACACGAAGAGCATTTCTTGCACCTGTTGCAGAAGAGGGAGGCCGCCCAGGTAGGAAGCGAGCAAGTGTCCTGGGCTCGGGTGTGCAAGGCCAGTCCATGAGGCCAGGAGACAGCCCCAGGGAGGGCCAGGCAAGGCAATCGCTAGAGCACAGAGAGGGCCAGGGACAGTCAGACAGAGGAAGTGATGGCGGGCCTCGCCACACTCCCTAGTGGGGTTAACGTCACACGTAAGTGTGAGTGGCCACAGGAGCCCGGATTAACCGCTATCCCCGGGGTATTTCTGAGGGTGCCCCAGGAGGAGTCTCAACTCCACGGTGTGGGTGGCGTCAGCTAATTCCTTGAGGGCCTGGGCTGGACACCTCCTCCCTTCCTCTCCAGTCACACTGGGACAGATGCCGCTCTCAGTCCCCTGGGTCGCACGGGGCTTTGGACTCCCACGGAATGGTGCTGCCTGCTCACTCCAGTCCCCGGCCTGCAGATGGCAGATCATAGGACTTCTCACCTCCCATAACTGCAGGAACCAACTCCGCACCACGAAGCGCCAATCCTTATATATAGATATCTCCCCACCGGTTCTGCTCCTCTGGGGAGCCCTGACTAATGCACCCCACCTCCACTTCCTCCCCACTTTGCCAGCCTGACTCTCCAATATCTCATACCCTCATTAGTGGCCCGAAGTTTCTTCTCCCCAGACATGCCCCACATGCTGCAATCAGCATGATCTTTGGGACATGTGAATCTTGCCATGGCTCCCATAGCTCCCGGGGGTGAAATAAAATTCCTGAGCTTCACACTCAAGGTTTTGGGGAATCTGGCCCTAGGAGACTTTCCAGCCTCATCTCCAATCCCTTCCCTGACCCATCTCCTTTGCTGCAGTCCCACTGACCAGGCCCCAAAGCTTCCCACTGCCCAGCTCACGGTCCCTCCCACCCACACATCACACGTGTGATGCATACTGGAGGTAGAGATGAGCAGTGGATTAAATGTAACTAAGAGTGTTGAAGCTGAGATTTAGCTCAGTTGGTAGAGTGCTGCTCTGTAGTCTCTGAGGTCCCAAGTTCAATTCCTAGCACCACAAAAATGGGAGAAGGGCGTGGCAATCCATTCCCAAGACAATCCCGAAATAGTCAGCCATTGAAAACTCTAAGAGGGTTGCTATGAGTTGGATGCCGACTCAACAGCACCAAACAACAACAACAACAACAACAACAACAACAAGAGTGTTGAAATCAACTCCCGCCACCCTAATAGGGGAAAGTACTCTGACCACCATTTGCCTTTCCTCTTCAACTGAGAGGCCAGCCTTTTGAATCCGCAGAAGAAAGGTTGCATACACAGACACTCCACATGCAGTAGGATGGCCACTACCCAACAAACATAAAACTTCCTGGAGAGGGACTGGAGAAACTGGAATGTTCATGTTTCCCGGTGGGAACATAAAGCGGTGCAGCCACTGTGGAAAACAGTATGAGGTTCCTGAAAATGATTAACCAGTCAATCTCCATAGGACCCAGCAATTCCACTTCTGCGGGTACACCCAAAAGACTTGAAAGCAGGGGCTCAAATAGATATTTGTACATCCATGTTCACAGCAGCATTATTCACAGTAGACAAAAGATAGAAATAACCCAAGCATCTATCAACAAATGAATACACTATGGTATGTCTATAGAATGGAATATTATTTATCCCTAAAAAGCAGAACATTGGACATGTGTTATAACCTAGATAAACCTTAAAGATATGCTAAGTAAAAATAAGCCAGGCACAAAAAGACAAATACTGTCTGACTCCCAAATGCATAGAGGCAGAAAGTAAAATGGTGGTTCCCAAGAGCGGTGGAGAAGAGGAATGAGAAGCCATTGTTTAATGGAGACATCGTTTTAGTTTGGGAAGATGAAAAAAGGTGTGTGGTGGGTGGTAGTGTTGGTTGCACAACCATGTACCCGTACATAATGCCACTCGTGCCACTGGACTGTCTACTTCACAGGGGTTATAATGGTAGATGGTGTGTTATTTATATTTTACCACAATAAAAGATGCATCTGTAGAACTTCCCGCTTCTGACCATCGTGCACAGGATCACACTGAACTCCTCACACTTCACAACTAAACAACCTAGCAAAACAACTGGGGAAAAAAAGGTAAGACAGTATTTGCACACAAGCAATAGGCAGCACAGGACAGGGATCCCTAGAGAAAGGAAGTGACATCACAAGGCCTGCGGCTGCCCCCCTCACTACCTAGAAATGGTTTCCAGGCTGTGTGACAAGGAGCGGTCACAGTAGAGCCTGGCGTTTCCCCTCAAGTGAGGAGGCAGAGTTGAGGGTCCGGGAGGCCCAGGAGGCGGCAGTGGTGTAGAGGAGGTCAGCAGAGACCCTGAGGCTTCAGCTGAGCCCTGCTTAGCCTGGGCCCGGGAGGCCAGTCCATGAGGCTGGGAGAGAGCCCCAGGGAGGGCCAGGGAGGATGATCTCTAGAGCACAGGGAGGGCCAGGAACAGAGAACCCTTGCCACTCATAAGACATCAGGCAGAGCAGGCAGAGGGCTCTTGGCTCCAGACTGAAACAAATTACCTTATACTCATGGCCAGTCAGGGTCCACCTAACACATTTAAAAGTGTGCCTCCAGAAGGCCGGACTGTCTCCACGTGGCATCACAGCTCCCAGCATCAGAACTGGAGATATGTGCAGAGTATGAAATCGTCCAACACCTTGCAAAATAAACTGCACAATTGTGGCATCCAATCAAAAAATATTAAGAATTCAAAGTATGCAAGGGAATAGGAAAATATGACCCATAGTCAGGAAAGAGGGCTGGGATTTAGCTCAGTTGGTAGGGCACCGCTCTGCAGTCTCTGAGGTCCCGAGTTTGATTCCCAGCACCGCAAAATGGGAGAAGGACCTGGCAACCCACTCCTAAGGCAATCCTGAAACAGTCAGCCATTGAAAACCTTATGAGGGTTGCTATGAGTCAGATTCAACTCAACGGCACCTAACAACAACAACAACACCAAGTCAGAAAAAAAGGTTGACCAGTAGAAATAGATCCAATATGATACAGAGGAGTTAGCAAGATATTTACCATTTATATTTTGTATGTTAAAAAGGAAGAGGCTATAAGAATGTATGTTGTTGTTGTTAAGTGCTGTCGAGTCACTATCCGACTCATAGTGACCCTCATAGGGTTTTCAATGGCTGACTGTTTCGGGATTGCCTTGGGAGTGGATTGCCATGTCCTTCTCCATAAGAATGTATGGAAGATATCAAAAAGACAGAAACTGAGTTGGGAGAGATACCAATTTAGGTCTAGAATTAACAGCATATTACACATTGCATTGGGAGGTGTCTCATTCTTTTGTATATAGGGTTGCTATGAAGCACACGACTCAACAGCATCTGACAACAACAACACACCCCATGGAACACAAATGCAGAGCACCTGAACACACAGCTGTATGTTGTTGTTGTTAGGTGTCGTCCAGTCAGTATCCAACTCATAGCAACCCTTCATACAACAGGGGAAACACTTGTCAGTGCTTCTCTGCTATTCATAGGGTTTTCAATGGTGGATTGATTTTTGGGAGTGGGTTGCCAGGTCCATCTCCCAAGCCTACAGCACCTGGTGTTCCCAGGCTGTCTCCCATCCAAGTACTAACCAGACCTGACCCTGCTTAGCTTCCAAGATCTGACGGAATCGTATGCCACAGGGCTACGGCCACAGGCACACAGCTATATAGGCCACCCGAAATAAAATAGAGTGGAAGATGAGAGGACTGAACAGAGCATGAGTGAGCAACAGGACACACTCAAACTGTCTCATATTCACATAGTTAGAGTCCCTGAAGGAGAGGAAGAGGGGACAAAAATATTTAAAGAAATTATGGTTGAAATGTTTCCAAATTTAACAAAAATTATAAACCCGCAGGTATAAGGAATCCCCAAATCCCAAACACAAGAAATATGAAGAAAACAACACCTAAGCACACATTAATAAAATTGTCCAATACCAGTGATGAAGAGGAACTTTAACTAAAAGCAGCCAGGGGGGGAAAGGAGAAACACAGTATGCGCAGAAGCACAGACATAAGAATGACAGGCAACTTCTCTCCAGAAACGGTGCACAATGGAAGAGAGCACAGGGACCTCTGAAAGGACAACACTGTCCATCTAGAATTACGTAGCCACCAAAAATAGATGTGTGAAATAAAAAAGACTTTTCAGTCATACAAAAGCTGAATAAATCCATCTTCAGCATACCTTCCCTGTAAAAAATGATACAGTTAAATCATTTGGACAGAATGTATATAACAGACCAAAAATTGTACGTACCTGAAGAAAAGAAGGTAAAAACTGGGTAAATATGAAAGACTCCCTCACTTATGTAAAAAAAAAATAAACTCTTTAAAAAGATAATTGACAATTTCAAGCAAATTTAATGATGATATATTGTGGGTCTAAAATGCACGTAGAAATAAAATGCATGGCAACAATAGCAGAAAGGCAGGAATGGGAGAAATGGAAATTTAGTCTTGTAAGGCTGTTCTCCTATATATGATGCAATCTAATATTTCTTGAAGACTGACTGAGATAAATTTAAGATAAATACTAAAACCCCTAAAGCAATCTCTATTTATAAAAATCCATCCAAGGACATAAACTGAAATAACAAAAATTGTTGAAGTTATCTAAAGGAAGTCAGGAAAAAAGGAACAAATGCTATGTGAGACAAAAAGAAATAGCAAGAGCTGGGTGTGGTGGCACACGCCTGTAATCCCAATGGCTTGGGAGGCGGAGGCAGGAGAATTGCAAGTTCAAGACTAGAGGCAGTCTGCATAACTTAGGGAGACCCTGTCTCAAAAAAAAAAAAAGTAAGAAAATGGGCTGAGGGTGCAGCTCAGTGGTCCAGCACTTGCAGAGCATGCAAGTGTGAGGCCCGGGGCTCAACCCCAAGTACTGAAAAAAAAAAAAAAAAAAGAAAAGAAAAAGAAAAAAGGAAAGAAAAGAAAAGAAATAGCAGAGGTGGTAGATTTAAAGTTAATTATATCAGTTCTATTAAATGTAAATGCTATAAACACTTTGAATAAAAGATAGAGGTTTTTACATTAAAACAAAGTAAGAAAAAAGTATATGCTGTCTAAAATTAACTCACTTTATTAAAAAGACATAAATATATTGAGACTGAAAGAATGAAGATGAGTGTGATGGTGTACACTTGTAAATCCAGCACTCAGGAGATGGAGGCAAGAAGATCACTAGTTCAAGGGCAGCTGGGCTACACAGTGAGTTCCAGGCCAGCCTGAGGACTAAATACTTGTCTCAAACTATACAACATGGGAGTAATCAGCTAAATTAATATCAGACAAAGTAGCCTTCAGAACAAAGAATATTAATAAGGATGAAAAGAATTATTTAATGATGATAAAGAGGTCAATTCATCAAGAAGTCATGATAGCCCTAAATGTTCATGCCCCCGACAAAAGAACTTCAAAATATTTGAAGCAAAAGCTGATAGAGCTAAAAGGAGAAATAGACTAATACATATAGGAGACATTGTTAAGGAAAATCAGAAAATCAATAAGGATATAAAAGTTTTGAACTTACTGTTAGTTTGACCTTGAGATCTATAGAACATGCTGCCTAACCACAACAGAATTCACATGTTTTTCCAAGCATACACAAACATTATGAAGATAGAGCTCATTCTGGGGCAAATAAAGTTACAAGGACTCAAATTGTACAAGCTTCATGTTCTGAAAACAATAACATTAAATTAGAAATCAATATCTGAAAGTTATCTGAAAAATCCTCAAATATTTGAAAACTAAAAAACATTTAAGTAACTTATGGATCAGAGAGTAAATCGTGAGAAATATTAGATGTTTTTGGAAAGTACTGAAAATAAAACATGTCAAATATGTGAAATGCTGCAAGAATCATGCCTGGAATAAAATGGACAGCCCCACCCACCTAATTAGAAAACAAGAAATTTCTCAGATCAATGGCCTTAGCTTCCACATTAAGAAAGAAGAAGAGAAGAGAAAATTAGTCCTAAATTAAGCAAAAGGCAAGAAATAATAAACATACTAATAAATCTATGAAATAGGGAAAATGTTTAAGAAGGTCAATGAAACCCAAACTCAGGTGTTTAAAAAGATGAATAAAATTGATAAACCTCTATTCAGACAGAAACGGAAAAGAGAGTAAATAAAGCAGAAATAAGAGATAGAAAGGACATCAGTGCAAATCCTACAGGCATGAAATATTAATGAGACTATAAGGAACACTTTTATATGAATAAATTAGTAACTTAGATGAAATTAGGGAACATCCTAAGAGACACAGACCTCCAGAGCTCACACAAGAATATATATAGTAATCTGAATAGCTCAGCTTTGTATCAATTAAAGAAATCTAATTTGTAGTTAGAAATCATCTGACAGAGAAAATCCCACACCCACATGCTTATTCCACCAGGCATCTGAGAGAGAAACAAAGTCAGTTGACCCAAGTTCTTTCAGAAACCTAAAAGGCAGGACATTTTTCAACTCATCCAGGAGGGCAGCATTATCCGACACTAAGGGCAGAAGTCAGTATTGCTGGAAAACCATGAAGTAATATTCTGCATGACATAGATGCAAATGTGCCTAACAACGTTTGAGCACATTCAACCCAATATGCTAAAGGGATGATGCCTCATGGCCAAGCGGGGTTTACAAAGGAATAGGATGTGGACTTTACATTTGGAAATTGAATGATGTCATTCATCATACTTCCAGAACAAAGGAGGAAAACATAGGAGCCTCTCGGTACATGCCACAGACCCCTTTGACGAGACCCCAAATCTCCTTTCTTACAACCACTCTCAGCAAATGAAAATTACAAGAGATTCTCTCAGTCTGGTAAAGGACACGTACAAACCCATGTACAAAGATTGACATTTAACGCTAAAAGACTAACTGCCTTCCCCCTAAGTCCAGGAACAAAGCAAGGATTTCTGCTCTCATCACCATTACTCAAGGGAGGGTCTACCTAATGCAATACAGCAAAAAGAAGAACTAAGAGGCAAAGGGATTTGAAAGCTAGAGATAAACTGCCATACTCACCAAGGATATGACCATCTACCTAAAAACCCCTAAGGACTCCAGCACAGAAAAGCCCCTTAGAACTACTCGATGAGTCCTGCAAGTTTGCCAGACCTGGGTTAATACCAACCTGTTGCGTTTCTGTATATAAGCAAGTGAACAAAAATTGAAATAAAAGATAAAAACATTAATAAAAATAAAACATAGAAACACAACATCATCAAAAAAGGTGAAATATTTGGGGTTCAGTTTGACAAAAGATGTGCAAACAGCACTGAACACAGCAAACCAGTGCTGAAAAAATAAAGTTCTATCAGGTGGAAAGAATCACCCTACGTGTGGATCAGAAGACACAATGCTATCAAGACACCAGCTCTTCTCTCGAAATTAACATACAGATTCATTACAATCCTAACCAGACCCTCAGTGGATTTATTGCAAACATTGATTAGAAAAAATTAAAATATGTATTAAAATACAAAGCACAATAACCAAAATAACTTTGCAAAAAAGAACAAAGTACTTCGACTATCTGATTTCAAGAGTTATTACAAGGTTACAGTAATTAAGAAAATCAGCTATTGACATAAACATAGGAATATAGGTCAAAGCGGCAGAATAAAGAACAAGGATGGACCCAGACACATCTGCCCGATTGATCTTCGACAACAGTTCCAAGGTAATCAGTGAGGAAATAGTTTTAACAAATAATGCCAAGGAATTCGATTTCAAAAACAATGCAAAGTAAAAGCACGAATGAACCTTGACATTTCACACTATATTTAAAATTAAAATGGGTCCTTGTCCTAAAAGTAAGAGCTAAAACTGTAAAATTTCTAGAAGAAAACATAAAAAGAAATCCTAGTAACCTTGTGCGTGGCAAAGACTTCTTAAATACCATGCAAAGTATGAAATCTAAAAGCAAATAATAAATGGAGTATATCCAAATGAATTTTTTTTGCTCTGCAAAAAAAAAGGGGGCTTGTTATGGAAATTAAAAGCTATGCCAGTGATAGGGAGAGAAAATATCTGAAAATTGTATATTGAGCAATGGACTTCAACGTAAGATGTATAAAGAGCTCTTAAAGTTCTAAGGATGGCTAAATCAAGTTGACTGACTATATCAAGTGCTGACATGGGTGTAGAGCTCCTGGAACTTTCTGGAGCTCTGTATTGCTGGTGGGATTGCACAATGAATAAGCCACTCTTGAGAACAGTTTGGCAGTTTTTAAAATTATAGATCGACATCCATCATGATACATCTATTCCATTGCTAGGCATTTCCCAAGAAGAAATGAAAGCACATCCATACAAAACCTGGGTCACCACTTTTCCTAGAAGCTTTACTTGTGATAGTCAAAATCTGGAAACAGTAAATGTCCATCAGCAGGTGGGTGGGTAAACAAACTATAGTATATCTATACAATGGGATACCACTGAACGATAACAAGGAATGAGCTATGGATACACGCAATAACACGGATGGATCTCAAAATAATGATCTCATGTGAAAGAAATCAGACAAAAATACTTACTGTATGATTCCACTTACATATAGTTCTGGAAAAGGAAAATTAATCTATATTTACAGAAGGCAGAGCAGAGGTTATGTGAGGGTAGAGGAATGGATCACAGAGGAGCTCGGGACGTGTTAGGAGGCGATGGCCGCGTCCATCATGATTGTAGGGACAGGCCACGGACATACGTTAAGATTCCTTCTGTTGTGTATCTTAAATAGGTACAACTTATGGTGAGTCAGTCATACCCCAGTAAAGCCGCAGAGCACAATTTTTAAAAATCATGTCCATCCCCCTGTTAAGCAGTTGATACTCTGTCCACTTTGCAGATTAAAAGATAGTCCCGCAGCTGAAAACCAGCTTGTTTCTGAGGCCGGTTTGGCTTAGCTGAGGGTCTTAGAAGACAGGCCCTGCCTACTCTGCAGGGAGCTAAGAAGGATTCAGATCAACACAATTTCCCTGTCCCCCCATCAGCCTCCCCACTTTGCCTAGCACGTTAGTCAGTTTGTGCATCCTCGTGACAAAACACTTGAGAGAAACAGACGTAGGGGAGGAAGGGCTTTTTGGCACTCGGGGTTTGGAGGATTTCAGTCCACAGAGGCGGAAAAGCATGGCGGCTGAGCAGGCATGGCGACAGAGCTGGTGCAGGGCCTGTGGCAGCAAGCCTCACACCATGGCGATCCGGAGCAGAGATGGTTTCCTGGGATCAGGGCCACTGACACCTCCATGGGCCCACGCCCAGCGGCCCACCTCTGCAAGCTGGGTCCCCCTCCCAAGGTTTCATCGCCTCCCCATACAGCGCCACCATGTGGGGACCAAGCATTCAGACACATGGCCTGCAAGACACAATTTTAGACAAACCAGGACACCCAGATAACTGTTGTTGTTGTTGTTGTTGTTGTTAGGTGCTGTCAAGTCGAGTCCAACTCATAGCAACCCTCATAGGGTTTTCAATGGCTGACTATTTCGGGATTGCCTTGTGAGTGGGTTGCCACATCCTTCTCCCATTTTGCGGTGCTGGGAATCGAACTCAAAACCTCAGAGACTGCAGAGCGGTGCTCTACCAACTGAGCTAAGTCCCAGCCGATGTAACTGCTGTTAAGTCTGAGGAAACTCAGCTCAAAATGGCCTCCTCCCAGACAACTTCTTTGGACCCTGCGGCTGGGTCCCAATGACCACGTGTCCTGCGCTCCTTGTCCATTATCCTGGTCTAGGATGACGTGACCCTTCCTCTGTGACCACTCCTAGGGCACGCTGGGGCGCAGTTCACAGGATACTACCTGACCCTGGAGATGTCACCGTGAGTGTGTGACATGCCCAGGTGGGGCACAAGCCTTAAACAAAGGCCAGGACAGGCTTCCTTCCAGGAGCCACAAAATAGCTGCCACTGCAGCCAGGTGCCAGGAGGCGTGGCCCCCATCCAACTCCTGCCACATAGAAAAGAGGGGCAGAGAAGGGGCCACGGGGCACACCTTCTCCCTTCAGACTCAGGCGTGAACTGGGCTCCGTGGCCTTCCAGCAGAGAGAGGCAAGGAGTCAAATGTGACTGCAATAATGCCCTGTTTGTTCCCCAGATGTCAAAAAGAGAGCGCGAGGTCCACATCACGGAGCTCCAGCCTCTGCCTGGAACTGCGCTGACTCACCCGGCACCCTCCTGGGAGGGGCCTCTGCGGGTTCCCGAAAGGCTGGGGGCAGCGCCGTCCGACCTTGCCCCCACGGCCGTCATCCATTCCTAACTGGGCATTCCTGCCCCTGCCCCCCACACTTCCACTAGTCCCCAGGGCAGCATCGACAGAGAGCCCTCCGGGGGCTCCAGCTTTCACCAGCCCAGGACCTTCTGGGGCCAGAACCCTGGCTTCCCCGCCTGGTGGCTGGGGAGCGCACGGCCTCCGCATTCAGGGCTTGGCTGCTGTAGCTGCAAAAAGGGCCAAAAAGTGGCTTCGATGGGTACAACTGAAAGGGACCTGGATGACCTCCAGTTACCCTCTCAGTTCATTGTCCCAGCGACAACAAAACATGTGCATGTGTCCCTCTGGGGTCCTGCACTAGGTGGAGCTGCTTGGGGTGGTGGCAGGGAGAAGGAGTGGGCACCGGGCTGCGCAGGAGGCGAGAAGGCGCTGAGCCAGGCGGGACCGCGCCTGTGGCTGGACGCGGCGGGGACCAGGCAGGGTCTGCTGTAGGAAAAGGAGCCGGTGCCCTACAAAATGACCAGGTGGTGGGGAAGGACTGTGAGTAGCGATTCCCAGCCTGCTGCCTGCTGGGAGCAGGGCCAAAAAGTATTACCACGTGCGCCACTTACTGACCAACAAATACCTTTGCTGCCGGCCACCTTTTGCACGGCTCGTTCTGTTTACCTCCCTCAGGCAGGTAGGGCTATGGGACAAATTTCAAAAGGTGCTGAAAGGGGAGAAGTGGAAACCAAGTTTCTGCTTTTGCCGCCATCAGATTCAGAATCTGCAAAACCACTGGTTCTGAATCTATAAGAAAAAGCGGGGTGGGGTCTGGCGGGGCGCGCAGAAAGTACTGGTAAGTGAAGTCTCCTTAGACCTTCCCCTCACACACCATTGAGAAGGGGCTCCGGCTCGAACTGAAACCAGAACCTGCCAAGCTTTCACCAGCCGGCGACCTCCTGGGGCCAGAATCCCTAGCGATCCAGGGTAGGGGTGGTCACGGAAGGCAATACGTGAGGCTGGAAGAAGGGACATCAATCCAGCCACTGACTGTAAGTGATCCACAAGACGCCGGTGCTCTTTGACCATCAGGTAGGGACAACCCTGGGCCAAGGACAGGCAGCAGGGACAAGAAGAGCAGAGCCAGGCAGCAGGGACAAGAAGAACAGAGCGGAAGACAAGTGTCAATGTAGCGCAGCCCCCAACTCTGAGCCAGCCAGCCACAAGGTGGCCAACCTTGGAGCTCAGGCAGTCAGGACCCTGGAAGACCGTGACCCGCTGATCCTAGAGAAAGACCTTCCCAGCACAGGCCGTATGAAGCCCACTGACCTGGGAGAGGCAGATGGGTGAGTAAGGGTCATGGCGCTCGGGGCGGGGGGCGGGGAGTGCCCAGGAAGGGGAGTTGACAGAAACAACAGAGGTAACCCTCTGAGCACATGGGAGAGCAGAGTTAGCAAAACAGCACATAGACTAGCTACAAACATGTGTAAAAAGGATGGACTTCTAAAAATAAGCAAACAAGAGCCTCTTTGCAGGAGGAGGGCACCGAGCTGAAAATGGGCCAAGAGGAACTTGGACAAACGGAAGGTCTGATTTTGGAAATAATTAACTCAGTGGAGAAACTAAACAGTCAGTTTGTCACTGCTATCCAAAAAGACTGTTTCACCCCTTCCTCTTACCCCTCAA
>VMDO01003934.1:89639-133952 GCA_007922755.1 Pedetes capensis
AAAAAAAAAAAAAAGAAAGAAAGAAAAGAAAAAGAAAGAAAGAAAGAAAGAAAAGAAAAGAAAAAGAAAGAAAGAAAGAAAAGAAAAGAAAAAGAAAGAAAGAAAGAAAGAAAGAAAGAAAGAAAAGAAAAGAAAAGAAAAAGAAAGAAAGAAAGAAAGAAAGAAAGAAAGAAAGAAAAGAAAAGAAAAAAGAAATGGCAGGGACCAGAAGGGAACTCCCCGAACCTCAACCCCAGCAGGTACTCATGTGCCACGTGGTACCCATGCACCCACCTTTACGTCCTGGGGCTGGGGATGGGCTGCAGGGTCAAAGCTGGGGGACCAGGTCTCCTGCCCAAGGGTGCCACTCCAGCCATGTTCTCTCTCCCCCTGGCTGTCCCTTTCCTCACCCAGCACATTTCCATCACCTATGTCTTAACTCCTCTGCAGCCATAGCACCCTGGCATTGGACTCCACCTGCTCTCGGGAGCTATGTAGGATCAGCCTGGTTAATCTTTGGGTGGGAGACCACCTGGGTGTACAGGTGCTTCAGGCAAGGGAGAAGGACCTGGCAGCCCACTCCCAAAACAATATGCCACTGAAGACCCTAACAGCAGAGAAGCACTGACATAGTGCTGGGCGTAGCACAGTGCTGGGGAGGGTTTCATCTGTTGTACATAGAGTTGCTATGAGTCAGACCGGATTCAACGGTGCCTAACCACAACAACATGTCTTTACTTCAGTGCTCAGAGATGACTCTTCTATTTCATCCCTGGGTTGGCTAGAATTCTTCCTCTACACACTTCTTAAAGCTAGGCTCCTATCAACCCTATTTCCTATGTTCTTTCATTTTCATATATTCGCATATCCATTTGGCTGCGTATGAAGTAACTTTCCTAAGGATGTGCTTGGCACACTCCTGCCTCTGCTTGCTGGGGAGAAGACTCAGGCCCAATCGTGAAGATAAAAAGGGAATCAGGGAGAGGGATCAGTTCGAGCAACTTGGATCAGGAGGGCCTTGCTGTTGACCCGCTGCGTGCATTTCCTCCAGAATACAATCCTTCCTTTCCATTTGGAGATTCTTCTTTTTGCTTCCAGGAGTGTTGCATGAGTTATCATTTTAATTAAGTGTTTCTCATGGGATCTTGATTCTTTCATTCTTCAGACTCATTACAAATATCTGAGGTCCTCCTTACTGCCTCCCCATTCTCAAGTCCTTCTAAATGTCTTTGCTTCCATCTGGTTTTGCTCACTTTCTTCTTGGTCATGTCCCCCGTATGCCTTGCTACATTCTTGGCAGGGTCTGTTCTTCTCCGTGCTGCTTCCAAGATGCTCTTCACATCTGTAGTGGCTGCGTGTTCTTCATCCATAGCTGCCTGAGTTCCGCAAGTTCACATGTGCTTCCTCTCCTTCTCTCCTGCCACATTGTTTGAGCCTCATCTCTGCTTTAAGTTCTTGTTTTATAGAAGTAATTATTCTTTTTTAAAAAAACATGGTGAAATGTTTGGTCATAAATTCCACCTGCTCCATGATGATATTTTTGATAAAAAATGAAAAAGGGAAAGATAGATTAAAAACATACATGTACATCATCATTCTCAAGAAATCCAAAGGACCTCAAGTTTAACAGATGCTTTGAAGGCTGAATAGAGCACTGAGCCCTTTCCTGGGTTTGCCTTGTGGCGCCTTCACCCTCTGCAGGTGAAAGGCTTTCCCTCACGCCTAACCCTAAGGCCCACCACATCCTTTGGTGCTCTGGCAACCCATGTGTCTTTGCAAAGAGCACCACTATGCCTTATGATATGGAGAAAGAGTTTGGGGACCCCCCACCTCTGCAACCATGTGTGTCCTGCCAGGCCTACCCGTGTCAGGGGAACCAAGGTCTCTGGTTGGCCTGGGTCCTCTCCAGCCTTGGGGTCCATTCCCACTCTTTCCTTGGCTTAAAGGAGGAACTTCCTAGATGAGCGTAGACAAACAAGGGGTGCCACGAGCATGCTGTGAATGGGCAGAGGGGCCAAGAATGCAGCTGTGGAAGCTGTAGGGATGAGGCGGCACAGACTTTGCCTCAGCCTGTTCCAGCGCCCCTGGCCCCCAGGCCTCCCTTTCCCCGTGTACCCTTGCTTTAGCATGGGCTCATATGGTACAAGCCAGTTTCGATCATTTGGAGGCTGAGGGAACGCATAAATAAATGCCTAGCGATCCAGAGTGGGAGGTAGTCATGGAAGGCAATTCAGGTGGCTGGAAGAAGGGACATCAACCCAGCCACTGACTATAAGTAATATACAAGACACCGCTGTTCTTTGACCATCAGGTAGCACCAACCCTTCGGACCATGAGCAGGACGTGGCCTCTGAGCTGCGTGTGGACTTCTCACGCGTGGCGAGGACCAGCGAGAACACAGGCAGGAGGGGCGGTTGGCTTCACCAGGGAGGCTGCAGGACAGCTCGAGCCTGGAGACTGGGCTGTGGGGTGCAGGGCACGGCCTTGGAGGATGGAATCGTGTGCCTTGGACAGCAGCGGGAGGACCTCACAGGGTAGGATCTGTAAGAGCATTGTGCAAGGTCCCTGGAGTCCACAAACCCCAAAACTCCAGTCGGGGCAATTTTCCTCTTTCCGATCCCTGCAGAAGCTGGCAAAGGCTGCCATCACTGTCCCCTTCGTCTCCTGACACAGGATGTCCACGGGGCCCTTCCCCCAGCTGTGCTTACAGGCTGTCTGCAGACCACGAAGTGTTTGATGCATCCACAGCAAAACGACCTTCTTGGCTTTTTAAATTACTATTCTTTCACCAAGTAATGAGGCAACGTTCCACGGCTCTCCTTGACGTTCACTCCACCCACACACCCACGACATGGCGATCACTTTTCCCTTACATTTTCTACATTTCCTTCCTTTTCCAATTCCATTTCCTGTATATTTTCCTTTTCTTTCTTTTAATCAGTAAATCTCATTTCTTAAAAACAAGTTCGGTCTGTCTGGATTTTTCTCAGTGTGTACTGTGGTCTCAGGGCGCGCTGTGGTCTCAGGGCGCGCTGTGGTCTCAGGGCGCGCTGTGGTCTCAGGGCGCGCTGTGGTCTCAGCGCGCGCTGTGGTCTCAGCGCGCGCTGTGGTCTCAGCGCGCGCTGTGGTCTCAGCGCGCGCTGTGGGTCTGTGTGCACCTCGCACTTCACGTGCTGGGAACTCCATCCCTCTGGTCGCAGGTTGCTGGTATTGGGAGGTGGAGCCTCTGGTGGGTGATTAGGATTAGATGACCCAATCATGGGACTGGTGGCTTTATGAGAAGAGAAAGACAGACCTGAGTGACATCACTGCTCTGTCTTGCCACATGATGCCCTCTGCTGTGCTGTGACGCAGTGAGAGGCCCTGGCCGGAGGCTGGCGCCATGCTCCTGCCTCCCTCGCCCCCAGAACTGTGAGCCAAATCCATTTCTATTCTTTATAAATTGCTCAGGCTTGAGCTGGGGGCGTGGCTGTAATCTCAGCAACTCGGGAGGTGGAGGCAGGAGGATCACAAGTTCAAGGCCAGAGGCAGCCTGTGCAACATAGTGAGACCTTCTCTCAACTAAAAATAGAAAGGGGGCTGGAGGTGCAGCCCGGAGGTGGAGCACTCGCCTAGCTTGTGTGAGCTCCTAGGTTCGACTCCCCCCACCACCTACAATACAGCATAACAAAAAAATAGGAAATTACCTAGGCTCAGGTGTTTATTTTATAGCAAAAGAAAATAGAGTAAAATGATAGGTATTATTTTTACAATCGGAAAAAATAATAACACATCTTAATAAATATATCCCCCATGTGTCTGTCAGTTTGTTATGATGCTGAAAGCTATGCCCCGGGTATTCCAGATACCAGCAGGGTCACCCATGGTGGACAGGTATCAGCTGAGATTCCAGACTAAGACAGACTAGGAAGAAGGACATGGCTAATCTACTCTCAAAACAATTACCCACTGAAAACCCTATCAATAGCAGAACAGATATAGTCAGATATAGTCCAGAGAAAGAGCCTCCAGGTTGGGAGGTGCTCAAAAAATGACTTCGGAAGAGTTTCCTCCTTCAAGTAGAGTCAACCTAAATGATGGGAATGGAGTAAAGCCCCAGGGACCTCCATTTGCTGATGTGGAACAACTCAAAATGAGAAAAAACAACTGTAAACATCCATTGGGCTGGGATTTAGCTCAGTTGGTAGAGCGCTGCGCTGCAGTCTCTGAGGTCCCAAGTTCAATTCTCAGCACCGCAAAAATGGGAGAAGGACCTGGCAATCCACTCCCAAGGCAATCCCGAAACAGTCAGCCATTGAAAACCCTATGAGGGTCACTATGAGTCAGATACTGACTTGACAGCACCTAACTAACTAACTAACTAAAACATCCACTAATAATAGGAACATAGAATGTACTTAGTATGAATCTAGGAAAATTAGAAATCATCAAAAGGGAAATGGGTTCATAAACATCAACATTCTAGGCATCAGTGAGCTAAAATGGACTGGCATGGGCCATTCTGAATCAAATAATCATATGATCTACTATTCTGGGAATGAGAGTAAAGAGAAATGGGGTTGCATGTGTCATAAAAAAATCTGAAGACCTTTTCTGAAGTACAATGCTGTCAATGATAAAATATTATCCATACATCTACAGGGAAGGCCAGTTAATATGAAGATTATTCAAACTTATGCACTCAACACTAAGGCCACAAATGAAGACAGGGAAGATTTTCACCAGCTTCTGCTATCTGAAATAGATGGAACATACAATCAGGATGTACTGATAATTACTGGTGACTGGAATGCAAAAGTTGGAAACAAGGTTTGATACTTGGAAAATATGGCCTTGGTGACAGAAACTCTGCTGGAGATCACATGATAGAATTTTGTCAGACCAATGACCTTTCCATTGCAAATACATTTTTTCACCAACATAAACAGCAACTATGCACATGGATTGGAGAAAGATGTGGCAATCCACTCCCAAAGCAATCTTGAAACAATCGCCATTGAAAACCCTATGAGGGTCACTATGAGTCGGACGTGACTAGGCAGCACCTAACAACAACAACAATACACATGGAAGTCACCAGATGGAATATACAGGAACTAAGTTGACTACATTTGTGGAAAGAGATGATGAAAAGTCTCAATATCAAAAGTCAGAACAAGACCAGGTGCTGATTGTGGGTCAGACCATCAACTGCTCACATGTAGTTTCAAACAAACTGAAGAAAATTAGAACAAGTATATGAGAACTAAGGTATGACCTTGAGTATATCCCATTTGAGTTCAGAGACCACTCAACAGGTTTGATGCATTAGACACGAATGATCAAAGACCAGGTGAGTTCTGGCATGACATCAAAGACATCATTCATAAGGAAAGCAAAAGTTTATTAAAAAGACAGGAAAAAAAGAAAAGACCAACTTACATGTCAAAGAAGACTCTGAAACTTGCCCTTGAGCATCAAGCAGCTAATTTAAAAGGAAGATATAATGAAGTTAAAGAACTAAACAGAAGATTTCAAAAGGCAGCTCAAGAAAACAAAATCAAATATTATAATGACATGTGCAAAGAGATAGAAAACCAAAAGGGAGCGAGAATCTGTGTCAAAAAGTAAAAATAAAAGGGGGGCCTGGGGGTGCAGCTCAGTGGTCCAACACTTGCAAAGCATGCAAGTGCAATGCCCTGGGTTCAACCCCTAGTACCGCAAAAAAAAAAAAAAGGAAAAAAGAAAAGAAAATCAAAGACCAAAGAGGAAGAACATGCTCTGTTTCTCTCAAGCTTAAGGAATTAAAGAAAAAAATTCAAGTCTCAAGTGGCAATAGTAAAGGATTCTACAGGGAAAATATTAAATGATGCAGGAAACATTAAAAGAAGATGGAAGGAATACACAGAATTGTAGTTATGAAAACTGGACATTGAATAAGGGAGACAGGAGGATTGATGCTTTTGAATTATGGTGCTGGAGACAAAGATTGAATATACCGTGGACTGCCAAAAGAACCAACAGATCTGTCCTAGAAGAAGTGCACCCAGGGTGCTCCTTGGAAGCAAGGATGGCTACATTGTGTCTTATGTATTTTGGACATGTAGTCAGGAGGGACCAATCCCTGGAGAAGGACGTCATGTTTGGGAGAGTGGTGGGGGAATGAAAAAAAGGAAGACCCTCAACTAGATGGATTGACACAGTGTCTATAACAATGGGCTTAAACATAAAAGAGATTGTGTGCCTGGCATAGAACTGGGGAGTGTTTTGTTCTGTTGTACATAGCATCACTATGAGTCAGACCTGACTCGATGGTACCTAACAACATCAACAATAAATCCTATGAGCGTATGGCTGCATATGCCTCCTGGACAGCTAGAAGTTCAACAATGACCCTCCTGTGCAGTGGGGGGCTACAAATGAGAGATTTCTGTCACCCCAGGATCTCAACTACCCAGAAACCTCTGAGCAGGTTGGCCCTGGTGCCAGAAGGAAACCCTCAATTATTGTCCTTGAGCCACCTTTTGCCGGCTGCATGACATCAGCTATTTAACCTCCTTCTCCCTGAGCTCCCTCATTGACAAAAGCAGGCCAGGGCAGTGAGGGGCTCACCCGGGACTACAGGAGCCCATGAAACAAGCCAGGTAAAACATACAGGCGCCAATCGCACCCTGGCCGTGACCACAGACATGGCCCTGTGAGGTCCCCAGAGCCCAGGCACAGCCTGCCAAGCCTGGGGTCCTGCCTACAGCAGGGATGGACCTTGGAAGCATGATGCCTAGAGAGAGAAGCCAGGCACAGAAGGCCTGATACCACGTGATTCAGCTTACACAAAAGGCCAGCAACAGGCAAGTCTGCAGAGGGAAAGCATGTTAGCAGCTGCAGGGGTGCTGGGAGAGAGGGAATAGGAAGAAGAGGGTGACCACATAATGGCTGGTCTCCTTGGGGAGAAAGCCAGCATTCTGGAAGTAAATGTCATGATGCTCACGCAACACCATGAATGGACTTACTGCCGCTCCATTGTACGTTTTTAGACAGTTAGAATGGTGGTGTTGTTAGGTGCCATCGAGTCAGTATCCTATTCATAGCGACCCTACGTACAACAGGCGAAACACTTTGTCAGTGTGCAACATCAAGAAAACAAAATCCTTACAATTGTGTCAGTACATATCTTCATGAAAAATAGAGAAAAGATTGGAGTTGTCCAAGAGTTTGCTTTACTTGGTTCTACAACCAACACCCAAGGAAGCAGCAGTCAAGAAATTAAAAGAAACATTGCACTGGGAAAAGTTGCAAAAGACCTCTTTAAAGTGCTGAAAAGTAAAGATGTTACACTGAAGATAAAGGTGTACCTGACTCATGTCTTGGTATTTTCAGTCACATCATACACTTATGAAAACTGGGTGTTGAATAAGGGATGCTATTGATAGGGTTTTCAATGGCAGGTTGATTTTGGGGAGTGGATTGCCAGGTCCGTCTCCCAAGCCTACAGCACCTGGTATTCCCAGGCAGTCTCCCATCCGAGTACTAACCAGGCCCGATCCTGCTTAGCTTCCGAGATCTGACTGGATCGGATGCCACAGGGCTATGGCTGGAGGCTTTAGAGTGGTGAGTTTCATGCTATCTGTGCTTTAGCAACAACAGAAACGTGCACAGGTCCAGGCTCTGGAATTCCAAGTGGACACCAGGATGAATTCGATTATTGAGCAGCTCATCATATATTTCACCATAAGTCAATGAGCAAGGGCCAAGGGATGCCGAAAGCGCTCACAGCAGTCCCTGGGCAGGTGGCTCGGCTGTAGGCTGGCTGCAGGTAGGGCGCATGTGCTTACTGATGAGCTCCAACACCTTCCCGCTTCATGAACCTCTGCAGTAGGAGCAGGGTGGTTGGCCGCTGGATGGCCCCCTAGGGCCTCCTCTCCTGCCTGGCACCATGGGAAGCACTGGGACACGTGGGGAGGCCCGAGCAGAGAGACCAGGGCCTGCCTCATCCCAGAACTCATTCAAGGCCAGCCCTGGGGTCGGAGATGTCACCAGGTGTCTAAAACCCAACTTTCAAGATTGATCTATAAGTGATTTTCCTCCCGGGACGTGGAAACCTGTCCAAGAATTAGGCGCAGCTTCCTTCCTGTTCTCTCCAGCACTTGGAGCACTCTGCAGTTGGCCGTGGCTGGATCAGTGACAGAGGATCTTACAAGGCTGCCTCTCTGCCGGGGTCCAAATGGCTGGAATCAGCCTGTGCTCCAAGCAGACGTCTCCCTGCAGACCTCCGGCTCCTACTGCGATGGTGCCATCCTCCACCCAGAACCTGGCCCCTCAGGAGCTCATGTCTACACACATGCCTTGGATGTTAAATAGGGCATCCAGCAGGAAACAGAAGACCACTGTCATCTCAGTCGCTGTTAGGCGCACCTGGTCGTGCAACAGTCTGGGATTTAGCTCAGTTGGTAGAGCGCTGCGCTGCAGTCTCTGAGGTCCCAAATTCGATTCCCAGCACCGCAAAAATGGGAGAAGGACCTGGCAATCCACTCCCAAGGCAATCCCGAAACAGTCAGCCATTGAAAACCCTATGAGGGTCTCTATGAGTCGGATGCCGACTCGATGGCACCTAACAACAACAATAACAACAACAGTCATGCAACATGAGCCGTTGATGAAGAACAGTTGTTTTCCATTTCTGCATGGGCTTCTGCGGGGGTGCCCTGGGCCTCGTTATTCCTTTCCGGGAACGATCAGCTGTCCCAACGCTAGGGTGTGGGGCTTTGCCACGATGCTTTCGGGTCAGCTACAAAAATATCTCTAAGAGTTTTTAGCTCAGGGTGCATTTGGCGAGGTCACCCAAGGCCAAGGCCAAAGGATGAAAAACTCTTGATTCCTTCCTGAGGCCCTTCGTTGTAAAGGACCAAAGAAGCCGTAAAACAAAGATTTATTCAGCTTCAGCTGGACAGCTCAGTGGCGCAGCCCTGTAAGACCAGGGGGAAAGAGAAACATCTGGCCAGAAAAGCACACTTGTTTACGAAAAAAAAGAAAGGGAAGAAAAGAAAAAAAGTTTAAGAGTCGTCTCCAGCCTCACCAAGTTCTTGGACTAAAATTAGGCTGAAGATTAAAAACAATGCAGAATCTCGAGGGTGAGGGCCATGGTGGGGGCCGGAGAATGTTGGGGATTTTTAAAATCTTGTTTTCCCCTGGAGGGCTGCCTTGGACGGTGAGTGGCCTCCCCAGCGCTCCTCGAGGTAGCCCCCTGGGGGCAGGGACCGCACAGCTGTGGGGCATCCTGAGCAGGTGACAGATGCAGCCTGTACTCCCCCCCCCACCCAGGGCCCCAGCCTCCTGTGGGGGAGGTCGCTCTCTGCACAGGGAACTCAGAGAAGGGCGGTGACCGCGCTCCACCGCCTGACAACAAAGTCCCCTCTCTGCAGACAGGGTGAAGGCCACCAGCGCGTAGAGAGGACATCTGCCTGTGCTGCGGACGGGGGCATCTTTGGGGACAGGGACAATGGCTGTTTTGTAAGGAGGGCGCCTGCCCTGGCAGCACAGTGCTCAGCCTAAGCTGGGAACCCAGCTCCTTTCCGGGCCTGCTTGACTCACCAAGGACGTCCAAGGCCAAGGTCGCCGCTCCTCCCGCCCCGCCCGGGGGCTCAGCAGCCCCAGCAGCAGGTGGGAATCACAGGACCCGCGCAGCCTTCCGCTCTCCCCGGGATGCTAATGGGATTAATGGGTTAAGGTTGGAAGACGCTTTGAACTAACTCCTCGGCACAAAGCCATCTCTAGGACGGTAATTAATAAATCTTACCAAAGAGGTGGATTAAGGTCAGAAAGCACTCAGAAGCCGGGGAAGAGCTGGCCGGGCCTCATGGCTGGGTGCACAGGAGCCAGTAGGGGAAACATGGCGGCCAGTCTGCAGCCCCATGCATGGAGCAGCCATGGTTACAGCAGAAATTCTTAGGTCCCTGAGCCACGGGTGTTAGCAGCTCAGACTCGCACTGCTTAGAAAAGTCCTCCACCTTGGAAAAGGTCACAAGAACAGACACAAGCACACATTATCACCACGGAATCAAAGGCTAAAGAAGAAATGGCGTCGTGCCCGCCAAGCAGAATGGAGTTGGCCAGCCCCACTGACTGGGGAGGAAGTGCCTCGTAGCAGTAAGGAAGGTGCTGATTGGAGCTCTAGCCATGTACACAGGTCCCCACTTTTCCAGGGACTATGCGTTCCAAGCCCCCAACTGGAAGTGTGAACCACAGATAGTATGAGACGCTACGAACACTCTGGTTTTCCTATACATACAGACTGTGACAAAGTTTAATTCATAAAGTAGACACAGGATGAGATAGTCGACAATAATAATGTAGAACAATTATAACCCTATACTGTAATAAAATTGCCAACATCACTATTCTTGCCTATTGTTGTTGTTGTTGTCAGGTGCCAGCAAATTGGCCTCAACTCATAGTGACCCTAAGTCACAGAATGAAATACTCCCCGACACTGTGCCATGCACATGATCTTTTTATGTTTCAGCCATTGTTGCAACCACTATGTTTCTTCTCATTTTGAGTCATGCCACATCAGCAAACAGAGGTCCCAAGGGCTCTACTCTATTCCCATCAATAAGGTCAATTCTACTTTGAGGAAGTAACTCTTCCCCAGCCATTTCTTGAATGCCTACCAGCCTGGGGAAGGGGGGCCTCATTTTCCAGCCCTGTATTTGACAGTGCTTCTCTGCTTAGCCATAGGGTTTTCAATGGCTAATTGGTTCAGGATAGGGCTGTCAGGTCCTTCCCCCTAGTCTGTCTTAGCCTGGAAGCTCAGCTGAAACCTGTCCACCATGGGTGGCCCTGCTGGTAGCGGAGATACTAGTAGCATAACTTTCAGCATCATAGCAACACACAAGCTGACAGATACACGGGGGACTCTTGCCTGTTAGAGCCATCATTAAACTTGAATAAGTACTAAGCTGAGGCTGGGATTTAGCTCAGTTGGTAGAGCGCTGCTCTGCAGTCTCTGAGGTCCCAAGTTTGATTCCCAGCACCACAAAATGAAGGACGTGGCAACCCACTCCCAAGGCAATCCCAAAACAGTCAGCCATTGAAAACCCTATGAGGGTCACTATGAGTCAGATACCGACTCGACAGCACCTAACAACAACAAGTATTAAGCTACTCCAGCAGTCTATCTGATATAAAAAATACCACTAAGTGACTCATGAGTGCGTAGTGTATGAAGGGTAGATACCAGGATAAAGGAACAATTCATGTCCCAGATGGAAAAAGTGGGATGGCTCCACATTTCATCATGCTGCTCAAAACTGGCACGCGGTTTAAAATTTATGACTTGTTTATTTCTGGGATTTTTCTTTTAATGTTTTTGGATCTCAGCTGATGGTAGGTAAGAGAAACTCAGGAAAGTGAAATTTCACATAAAAGCGGAACCCAGCAGAAGGTTGCCCATTGCCACCTTGAAGGGAGGCCTAGGAATCTTCCACAAATCTTGAGCAGTCAGGACCTGAGTGGGCCTACGTCCCATCTAAAAGACGACTTGGAGCCGGGCGTGGTGGCGCAAGCCTGTAATCCCAGCTGCTCGGGAGGTGGAGGCAGGAGGATCACAAGTTCAAGACCAGAGGCAGTCTGCCTAATTTAGGGAGCCCCTGTCTCAAAAAAGTAAAAAAAAAAAAAAAAAAAAAAAGGGCTGAGGGTGCAGCTCAGTGGTCCAGCACTTGCAGAGCATGCAAGCGCGAGGCCCTGGGTTCAACTCCCAGTACCACAAAAATAAATAAATAAATAAAAGTAAAATAAAATAAACGACAACATTGCTGGAAACCTCGTGCCGTCAGATGCCAAGTTGAGAAGACCATTAACTAAGCCTTAAACAAGTTATTAAAACACTTCTGGGCTTGTTTGCTGCTATAAAATTGGAGAGTTGGACCAACGGTGGCTTCAGGTCCTGAATCACCCAGGCCACCTGGCCTTTTTGCCTTGTGCCCTCCCCCTGCTCAGTGCCAGTGCCTACCCATGGAATCTTGCCTTCTGCCAGCCTCCAGTTTAATGGAGGATGGGTGGTCCTGAGTGCGTGGATGCATCTGCCACGGAGCGTGGCATTTTCTCTTCTTAAAACTGAGTGGCTGGGGCATGGTGGCGCACGCCTGTAATCCCAGCGGTTCGGGAGGCAGAAGCAGGAGGATCGCAAGTTCAAGACCAGAGGCAGTCTGCGTAACTTAGTGAGACCCTGTCTCAAAAAGTAAAAACAAAAATGGGCTGAGGGTGCAGCTCAGTGGTCCAGCACTTGCAGAGCATGCAGGGGCGAGGCCCTGGGTTCAACCCCCAGCACCGCAAAAAAAAAAAAAAAAAAAAAAAAAAACCCTGAGCAGCTGCTCTGCTCCCTGAGGGCCAGGCCTGGGGTCTTCCATGAGGCATGCTGCGCTCTCTGCCCCTGGTCGCTGGTCACCTGACTATGCCCCCCAACAGAGTGCCCCATTTCAGAGGCACCTCAGACTCCCCACACACATCTTGCGCACCAAGCTGAGAACACGCAGTTCCTTCGGCCTCCAACACCCGCAACCCCCAGCCATCGTCCCCCTCATTGCCATCAGAGTCTGCGCCACCATTGGCCAGGCGCATTCTATAGCTGGCTCAGGTCTGGGTCCCAGAGTCCAGTTTGTAAGACTGAGTCGTGGCCCTTTGAGGTGTGGGGGGTCCCATCCTCCACCCGCGCCCTCCCAGCACGCTGCTTAGCAGGAGCCTGCGGCACCAGGGTGCACCAAGGCCCCACATTGGGGCACATGCCCGCTTCCAGGGCAGCCGCTGGGCACCGTGCTCTGCCCTGGCTGGCTCCAAGGCCAAGGGAAGCTTTCTTTGGAGGTCGCCCTGTTCCCCTGTGCGGAAGACCAGTGTTCTCAGCTACCTCCACGCGGTCCTCGTGGGACCCTGGACTACGGCTCTGAAAGGCAGCAGCCCATGTATGCCCCTGGGGCCCCACTATGGCCCACAGCGTTTGCTGTCTGCGCTGAGTAGGTTTTAAAGTCGGCCTCCCCGGCCTCCCTGGCCAGAGCCAGCTGTTCCGGAGTTCACTTCTAATAACACGATGTTTTGGAAAGTCACAAGAACATCGCCCGCCCAGCGCCTCGCCTGGCCTGCCGCGGCTCCGCTGGAGCCCTCGGAGCCTTGACATGAGTAGGCGCGGCCCGGATCACCGCGCTGGAGCCTGCTCGCTCGTCTGCCTCCCCTCCTGTCCGTTCCAGAAGCATTTGCCAGGGCACCGTGGAAGGGTTGGAAGGGCCGAGAGAGCCGTAAATCATCCGGCCCTCGGTCCCTACGAAAATACTAACGATGCTCAAAATAGGCTGTGGGTTTAGCCGGGCAAGCGGCAGAGCCAGCGTGAGAGCCTGCGGTGTGGCGAGCGGCGTTTAAAGCCCAGCGTCCACGGGATTCCCAGAGCAAGCAGCCACCCTCCATAAATCAGCTGAGCTTGGCTTCCCACCCGGGCACTTCCCGGCCGCGCCGCGCGTGGGTGAGGGGGCTGCTGCTGGCGAGGGATCTCATGGGATGCGGCCTTGGGGCCACAGCCTAACCTGGCCTGACCCCGGCGGAAGCCCACACACATGGCGTCCACTCACCACGCAGTCACAGGGTTACACAAGCTCATTTGATGTTACAGAGAACACCATGTCCAGGCAGATCCCTGCCCCGCGGCCCGCAGGACACAAACAGCCCGGAGGAAGGCGCCTAGGTGCTGCCGGCTGGATGTGACCCCAAGCTGAGCTCTGGCCTATGCGGGCTGTGCTGCCTCAGGAAGGTGCCTCTGCCTCTCTGTGCACATGCCGCTCCTCTAAGGAAGGGAGCATAGGGTGCCATGGGCCTCAGCCCAACAAAGGGTCACATGATGCAAACCCAGCATTCCCTGAGGCCACCCCCAGGGTCTCCTCAGCCTGCAGCTGGTGTGACATGGAGAGAAGGAAGGACTGGGAGGTGGGGATTTTACTCCTGATTCCCGCTTAACCAAGATAAGTTGCCTGGAAAACACCGGCCATTGTCATCTTTCCTTTCATGTCTGGCCAGGACTCTTGCTACTCAGAGTAGAAGGCTGCCTCCCGGCTCCTGAGCCATCTAAGAAAGGCCCCCGGTCAGCTGTCCCAGAGTGACTCCAGCCATGGCTGGGCAAGCGCTTTGCAGAGAGAAAAGGTAAAAGCGGAATACACAGGCGGTTTCCTGCCGAGCCCAGAGCCCTGAGGAGCCCTGCGCGCCCTGGAGGGGAGGCCCCGGGCTCTGGAGTGAGGCTCCCATGGCCCTCCCACTCAGAGAGCTCCCCTCAGGGGCGCAGGGCATCTCAGTGACTGGTGGCCAGTGGGACAGAGCCCTCACAGGCCGTGGCCCACGTCCCAGCCAGCCATGCACCTCTGTAGTGTCTTGGGGATTTCCTAGACCCTCATATCCTGTAGGTCCCGGCGCTTGTTTGTGCAGAGGTAACGGGAGGAGGGAAACACAGAGGCTTTGGGGCGTCACAACTACCCAGATGTGACCCTCCAGGACCACAGCAAAGCCACCGTGGGGCTCTGGACGGCCGGGTCTCACTTAGTAGGGCTGCAGCCGACATGGGCCTGGGAGCTGGCCACTCGGGGAGACTAAGGCAGAGGACAAGCGTGTAACTCCTCCCACCAGAGACCCCCGGATGGGCCAGATCTGTGGAGACAGAGGTAGAAAGGTAGCGTGGAGGCCCCGGGGGAAGAGCGGAAGGCAGAGCTGGTGTTAAATGGGGACAGCTTCAGCCTGGAAAGAAGAAGGCACTCCGGAGGTGGCCCGTGGCCATGTGAGCGTCCATCCACCACCAAACAGTACACTTGGAGATGGCTCCCAGGGTAACTTTTATGTCGGGTACATTTTGCCACAATAAAAAAAAAATCTTAAAAAGAAAAGGTAGACTACGCTTATATATAAATATATGATATTGCTTATATAACGTGATTCATTATGTAAACGGTGTAGAAGTTGTATAACACATCTAAAGTTTTAAAAGTAACAAAAACATCCACTGTGTGTTTCAAGATAGCTGAAAGAGAAGATTTGGAATGTCTCACCGCCAAGAAATGATACATGTCTGAGCTGATAGAAATGCTAATGACCCTGATTTGATCATTATGCAGTGCACACACGTATGGAAGTGTCACACTGTGCCCCATAAATTTGGACAATGATTACATGTCAATTAAAAATAAAACTTTTAAAAGGTAACAATAACAAGACATGGAGGGGGAAACCTGACCCAAATCTCAGCTTCTACAGTGTGTGTGTGTATGGAACGCAGGGCAAGGATGAGTTTAAACAGCTGAATCAAGACCTAGGGCTGCTGTTGTTAGGTGCGGTCAAGTGCGACGCATAGCGACTCTATGTACAACAGAACGAACACTCCCCAATTCTGTGCAAGGCACATGATCTTTTTTATGTTTAAGCCCATTGTTGCAGACACTGTGTCAATGCATCTAGTAGAGAATCTTCATTTTTCTCCTTCACCCACCACCCTCTCCAACATGATGTCCTTCTCCAGGGATTGGTCCCTCCAGACCACATGTCCAAAATACATAAGACACAGTCTAGCCATCCTTGCTTCCAAGGAGCACTCTGGTTGCACTTCTTCTAGGACAGATCTGGTGGTTTTTTTGGCAGTCCATGGTGTATTCAATATTCATCTCCAGCACCACAATTCAAAAGCGTCAATTCTTCTCCTGTCTCCTTTATTCCAAGTCCAGCTGTCACAAGCATATGCTTCGACTGAGAACACCATGGCATGTGTATACCTAGGGCATGTGCTTTAATTAGAGCAACCGGAGGCACTCGTCAGAATTAAAAGCAAACATGAAGCGGAGCTGAGGCAGGGTGGTAGCGGGAGACGTTGGCTTCTCCTCAGACTGTGCTGAAGTATTGGGTGCTGTGGAGTCACAGATGCGAATTACTCTTATGATAATGTAACACAGCTGCCACTCGGCCATCCATGGTGCTGGCTGGAGTTTTCTTAAATGAGGACTGAAATCTCTAGCAGCCCGAAGCCTCTTACAGGCATGCCTGCCTCAGCCCCCAAAGTGTGAGCCTGGGCTGCTTCTTGCTTAACCTGGCTCCTCCAGGCTGGCAGTGTCATGGGAAGCAGAGGCGTAGGCTCTTGACCCTCTGTGTGCCTCACCCTTGCTGCCCCATCTGCTCTGCTAGGCCAACCCTGCCCCCCACATCCTACAAGACACAGTTCAGAGGCAGGGGGACAGAGTCAGGCAGAAGAGAGCGGACCTGGCCCTTCCCGCCCACTGCTCCTACTGCGCTGTCAGTGGGACAGGTAGAGGTGGGAGGAGCTCTGGGGAGAGGGGCACAAGGTGGGAGAGCCCCACAGAACTGGTCTTGGAGGAGGGAAACAGTCAGCAGACGGGAGAGGACAGGAGAGGCCCAGGCAGGGCTGCGCAAGCCTCCTCCTTGGATGAACTCCCAACCCCAGGTCCAACCTCCTCCCTCCTCCTGCGCCAGGCTCCCTCCTCCCAGGGCATTCCTGAGCCCCATGGGCACGCAGTCACTGCCCACCATCCACCAAGGGCAGATGCTGCCCCCAGATGGTCCTGTGACTACGCATCACTGTCGCTGCTGGAGGGAGGAGCACACTCCTGGGACCCTAGCGTGGCGCTCCGTCCTGAGTCCCAGGCATGTCATGGTGGGTTCTCAAATGTCTCTTGTGAGCAGCCATGTCCTGGATCTCCCAGGGGTGGACATGGGGCTCTTCTCCACCCAGCAGTGGCTCTCAACACTTCAGAGCCAGCTCTGAGCTCAGACACAGCACTGGGCGCTGAAGGGGCGGAAGAGGCCGCCGGCCACGGCAGCTCCTGGACAGAGGCAGAAGCAGCGCCCATGAGCACGCCCCAGGACACCTGGGGACAGAGAGGGTGTCTGGAGGATGTGTGCGAGAGCCAGGCAGAGGCGGCCATCTTGACAGGCTGTGACTCGGAGAAATCTCCCTTCCTGAACCCCTTGGTCAGATAGGGAATGACAGGCAAATGAGCAGCAAACCTGGGACTTTAGCGCAAGCCACACCCTTCACAGAGAAGCAAACCCGGGTGCCCAGGCCCTGCACTGGCCAAGAATGGGCCACAAACCCCCTTGTGGAGAGAGGGCCTCTCCACCTCTCCCCAGCCCCCATGGTGCATTGTTGTTGTTGTTAGGTGCTGTCGAGTCAGTATCGGACTCATAGAGACCCTACGTACAACAGGTGAGACACTATTGTCAATTTCTCTCTGCTGTTCATAGGGTTTTCAATGGCAGATTGATTTTTGGGAGTGGGTTGCCAGGTCCTTCTCCCAAGCCTACAGCACCTGGTGTTCCCAGGTGGTCTCCCATCCAGGTACTAACAAGGCCCGACACTGCTTAGCTTCCCAGATCTTGTGGGATTGGATGCCACAGTGCTATGGCTGCAGGCCCATGGTGCATAGCGGGTCCTTAATCACACATAAGGGACGATCCAGTCATGGCAGGAGCTCATCTCGGCTCCCAGGGGTGGAGCTAGGAGCAGAGGCCACTTAATCTACATAGCCAGCCCCAGAATTCCCCATCCCACCCTGGCACCGCCTCCCTCCTGGGCCATCCGCATCCACATCCCATTCCAGCCTTGGGAGATTCCAGCATCTTCCCTGGCCTGGTCCTTTCCTGCTGCTACAACAGAATGCCTGAGCCTGGATGGCTTTTTTCTCGTGGTTCTGGAGGGCAGGAAGCCCAAGCCCAAGGCCCCAGCAGGTGCCGCGTCTGGAGAAGGCCAATCAGATCTGAGGCGATGCCTTACTGCTGGCCCCTCCATGGCGGAAGGGACAGGAGGACACACCGGCTCCCTCCAGCCCCTTTATGGCATTGGCAAGGGTGGGGCCATCAGCACCAACCACTCCCAAAGGCCCCACCTTTTAATGTCAGTGCACTGGGGGATTTAGTTGCGACACAAACTTTAAAAGGACCCACCAGTGCAAGCCATAGCATAGCCGTAGCGTACGATGGGCATAAGATGGGGCCAAGATCCCACAGTCTTGATGCGGGATAGAGAAATGACACCCATGCATTGCTTAGCACAAGGCCTGAACAAGTGCTTGGCGGGCGTGACGTATGCCCAGCGTGTGGCGGTTGCTGCCACTGTACCATCCCAAGCCGGCCCCGCCACAGGGGCCCATCTCTTCTTGAGTAGAAAGAGAAGGATCCTGTATGCCTCGCCCCATTCAGAGCTGTCACACAGTGATGCTGTGAGGACTCATGGATCAGTGCTTTTTTTTTTTTTTTTTTTTTTTTTTGGCATGGTACTGGGGGTTGAACCCAAGGCCTCACACTTGTATGCTTTGCAAGTGCTAGACCGCTGAGCTGCACCTCCAGCCCACTTTTTTTACTTTTTTGAGACAAGGTCTCACCAAATTATGCAGACTCCCTCTGGTCTCGAACTTGTGATCCTCCTGTCTCCACCTCCCAAGCCACTGGAATTACAGGCGTGCACCACCGCACCCGACCGGGACCAGCTCTTTTAAAGGCACTCATCGTTTCCATGCATCTACCGCAAGTCTGCCCTGCACTGGTCACTGTGGCAGGTGCTGGGGACACCTGGCAGAAGAGGCCCGCATCGTGGCAGAGAATGCTCACCGCTGGGCTGCGAAGGGAGCACTACGCCACCAGGCGCCACAGCCGGGTTCCAGCACCAAGTACAGAGAGTGTCTGGGGGCTCCGGGTGCACAGAGAAAGGGTGGGGGTGAAGGAGGACGCAGAGCAGGTGCCCACCAGGGGAGAGAAGAGCTTTGCAGGCCAGTATGCAGGTCCAGTGAGCTCCCTCAGCCCTGGAGACGTCAGGGGACCTAGGAGGGTCCACATCCACAGCACCCCTTTGTGAGGGAATCGACTTCCCCAAGGAGCCAGGGAGCTGTGAGCAGGAAACCCCACGTGTTCTGTGTAGCCAACACGCACGTCCTGCTTCCGGGGCCTGAGGGGGCCTCAGCCAGAAAGGGACGAAGGCCCGGGGTTGCGCTCTTGCCCAGTGGAAACTTGAGACACTCTGTGGATCTGCACGGAAGTGGCATGGAGAGTGTGGACGGAGTTGGACAGACCTGTGTCTCCTCCCAGCCCCATGTCTTTTCCTTAATTTTAATGTATTTGATTAATCTAAAATACATTTTGGGTTGAGATTTAGCTCAGTTGGTACAGCACTACACTGCAGTCTCTGAGGTCCCGAGTTCAGTTCCCAGCACCCGCAAAAAACGGGAGAAGGACCTGGCAATCCACTCCTAAGGCAATCCCGAAACAGTCAGCCATTGAAAACCCTATGAGGGTCGCTATGAGTTGAATACTGACTCGATGGCACCTAACAACAACAACAACAACAACAAAATACATTTTGACATAAATCAGCACTAAGCATTAATGAGATGTCTGACATTCTCTTCTTTTACAACACGTCTTTGAAAATTGATGTTCCTACATCTGAATTTAGAGTATTGAAAAGCAAAGATGTCACATTGAAGACGAAGGTGCGACTGACTCATGCCATGGTATTTTCAGAGACATCATATGGTTGTGAAAGCTGGACATTGAACAAGAGAGACAGAAAAAAGAATTGATGCTTTTGAATTGTGGTGCTGGAGACGTCTATTGAATATACCATGGACTGCCGAAAGAACCAACAAATGTGTCCTAGAAGAAGTACAACCAGAGTGCTCCTTGGAAGCAAGAATGGCCAGACAGAGTCTTACATATTTCGGACATGTAGTCAGGACAGATCAATCCCTGAAAAAGGACATCATGTTTGGGAGAGTGTCAGGTCAACGCAAAAGAGGAAAACCCTCCACCAGATGGATTGACACAGTGTCTGCAACAATAGGCTTAAACATAAATAAGATCGTTTGCCTGGTACAGAATCGGCAAGTGTTTCGATCTGCTGTACATAGGGTCGCTATGAGTTGGACTCGACTCGGTGGTACCTAACAACAACAACATCTCTATTTGAACTCGTCGCCTTTCCAGTGCCTAATCGCCACATGTGGCTAGTGGCTACTATTGTTGGGGAGCACCACCTTAGAAATAGAGTTAGAAATGGGATTAATGGACAGAAGACAGGAAGAAGGCAGGTTCTGTTCATCACAAGAATTCACTTTCTAATGGCTGGAGCTATTTGACAATAGGATGCATTTCCTTATAAGGTAATGTCCTGGTCATAGAAAATCTGATAAGAGGGATTATTCCTACATTTCAAAAAAAATTGTGCTTTTTTTTTAATGCCCAATTATCTTATTTTAAAAAGGGTGGGGTTTTTCTGTCTTTTTAAAGTCTATGTTGATTATACAAAATAGTGGATTTCACGATGACATTTTCATACAAGTATGTAAGCTACTCGGAGCATCTTTACCGCACCATTTCCTACATGTATCCCCCTCTTCCCATCCCATTCACCCCTTTCTTATTCTCTAACAGTCCCCCTTCTACTTTCATGTCTGTTTGTTTAGATTCCACATGAGAGAGAATATGACATACTTGTCTGTCTGAACCTAGCTTATTTCCCTTAATATGATGATCTCCCACTTCCATCCATTGTCCTGTAAACGACATCATTTCATTCTTCTTTGTGGCTGAATAGTACTCCATTGTGTATACATACTACATGTGTTGAAGGTATCCCTTCTGATTCCATGGCTTGGCTCTAGTGACAAGTGCCACAATAAACATGGTGTGTGGGTAACTTGATGGTACACTGACTGAGATTCCTTCAGACACACAGCCAAGAGTGGGCCAGCTGGGTCATGTGGTGGCTCTAACTTCACACTGATTTCCATAGTGGCTTCCCTAATCCCCATTCCCACCCAGTGTGGAGGTGCCTCTCTTTCCCCAACACTTTTTAGTGTTTATTTTCTTGACAGCAGTCATTCTGACTAGGGTGAGACTGACTCTCCCAGAAATTGAAATGGAAATTGAAATGGAAAGTTTTGATTTACATTTGTGTGATAGCTGAAGGGGCCTTCAGCCATACACCTGTGGTATCTGATCCCGTCAGATCTTGGAAGCTAAGCAGGGTCGGGCCTGGTTAGTCCTTGGATGGGAGACCACCTGGGAACACCAGGTGCTGTAAGCTTGGGAGACGGACCCAGCAACCCATTTCCAAGAATCAATCTGCCATTGAAAACCCTATGAACAGCAGAGAGGCACTGACAATAGTGTTTCACCTGTTGTATGTAGGGTCGCTATGAGTCGGATACCGACTTGACAGCACCTAACAACAACAACGATAGCTGAAGAGGTTGAACACTTTCATATGCATTTGGGGGGAGCCACTTGTACTTCTTTTGAGAACCCTCTGTTCGCTTCCTTTGCCCATTTACTGACTGTCTGTTGTTTTGGTGCCTAACATTTTGAGTTCTTTACCCCCCCAGGATATCCCTCCCTTGGCGACGGCCGAAGGTTATTTGCTCCCCTCCTGCAGGCCGTCTCTTCACTCTGGTCATTGCTTCCTCTGCTGTGCAATCGATCCAATCCCACTGGTCAATTTTGGCTTTTACTTTCTTGGCTCAGTCCCACGATTTCAGCAGCTGTTGAGTAGAAAGGGGCCACCTCACCTGTTCGAGCCCCTGTCCTCATGGGGCCATGGAGAAATTCAGGCCCCTGCAGCTGTGTTCTGGCCATGCTTTGAGATGGGTATAAAGGGCCTCACTGGGTGTGTGGCTCAGAGGAATGACTCAATGCATGGCCACCACCATTAGTAAGAACACGAACAAAGGCGGATCAAATGACCTAGGAGTGTGTCTGCATTTACACTAACAGAGAAACGCTTCCAGGCCCGGGGGCCATGATTCATGTCAGAACAGAAGTGAATCAGCCAGCACCATCAGCGAGCCCCACTGGGACCTAGCTAATGTCCACTGGCTTTTCTCTGCCCTGTCAGACTTGGAGGGAAGCAGAGTCAGGCATTCCTCTGCCGGAGCTCTGTTTCATTTCACTTCCAGGAAGCACTGGCTGTCAGGCCGCGGCCATGCCCGGACACGGCAATGCAAGGAGGAACAGAAAGGCCTGATTTCTGGTACCACAAAGGCCTCAGCCTGTAAGAGGGACCTGGCCCCTGCAGACACAAGGAACACAACCACCCCTCCAGGCAGCCTTTCAGGAGCACATGCTCATAAAGAAGCCTCTGTCCCAGGTCGTCAAGTTGTGTTAACAGGTACCTAAGCTTGATGGGGGCTGGGATTTAGCTCAGTTGGTAGAGCACTGCTCTGCAGTCTCTGACATCCTGAATTTGATTCCCAGCACCACAAAAATGGGAGAAAGACATGGCAACCCACTCCCGAGGCAATCCCGAAACAATCAGCCATTGAAAACCCTATCAGGGTTGCTATGAGTCAGACACGACTTGATGACACCTAACAACAACAACAACCAGCTTGAGGGCTTAAGTCCCATAAATACAAGTACTCCAGAAAACGTTAGCCCACCTTTCTCCCAGACCTCCCTGTTGGCAGCTGACAGCCTGCGGGCCAGATTTGACACATTGCCTGGTTTTATAAATAAAGTTTTATTGGCACACAGCCAGGTCTATTTCCTTACCCGCTGTCCGTAGCTGCTTTCACATTCTAACGGCACCACTGAATCAATAATGATGACAGAGATGCCCAGGAGCCAAGATATTTGCCATGTGGTCCTTATAAAGGAAGCACATGGTAGCCCCTGCCATACATGGACAAGAAGCCCGTGTAGCCCCCACACCGCTGCAGACCCTGGCAGGAACACGGCTCTTCTATCCCAGCTAGATCTGGGGCTGGCCCTCTGGGCTGCACTTCCAGTACGTTTGTAGGAGTGAGCAGATGGGGTGGTTGTGGTTTGGATCTGAAACGTGCCCCAAAGGCTCCGAAGTTGTCGGCTGGGTCCCCAACGCAACACTGCGAGGTGAGGCTGTGGGACAGTGATTGGGCTCTGACCTCACCGGTGGACCCATCCACTATTGGGAGGTGGTGGACACTGTGGCATGCCCAATTGAGGACATGTGTTGCTGGGGGCCTGACCGTGAAGGGCATGCCTTGTCCCCAGCCTCCCTCGCTCTGGCTCTCTTCTCCCAGCTGGAATGGAGTGAGGAGCTCTGCCCAGCAACCTCTCCCCACACAGCCATGGAGCCGGCCCACCACAGACCAGAACCTCTGAAACCGTGAGCCGCGGACCTTCCTTCCTCCTTCAGTCATTTCCTGGGTGCTCTGTCACAGCAGCAAAGAGCTGACTGATACAGGGGGCCTTTCTCTGTGGGAGCTCTTTCTCTGTCCGCCCTCCCAAGTCACAGCTTCCTTGGGTGATGGTGACAATGCCTTCCGTGCACCTTGTTTTCCATGTTTGTGAGGTGGCTGCACACCCCCTGCCTCATTTCTCACAGAGCTCCATGAAGATGCTTTGTCCCTTAGTTTGCACCTGAAGAATCAAGCTCAGAGAGGTCACTCGCCCCTCGCAGCCACCTGCATGGTCAGAGGAGGTCCACTGTACCATCCCAAGCCAGGCCCACCACGGGGCCCCATCTCTTCTTGAGTAGAAGAAGAAAGATCCTGCACACCTCACCCCATTCAGAGTTGTCCCATAGTGAATCCGTAGAGACTCGCGGACCAGCTCTTTTAAAGGCACTCATGGGTTTCCGTTCATCAAGCATTTTACATTGTGGTCTCACTAACCTCTGGTGGCTCAGCCAGGACTGTCAACAAGGCAGGCAGCAAAAGGCTTCCTGCCATCGTGGTCTTGTGTCACCATCAGATCCCCTGCATCACTGCGCGGCCCTCTGTGGGGCATTGCCAGAGCCTCTGTACGGGAAGATGGTCCTGGATGGCCACAGGGGCTCCCAGCACCTCAGCCCACTCATGTGGCCATGAGCAAAATGAGGGCCATTGGTCCTCAGAACTCAGACCAGCAGTCAGCCATGGTAGGTCCCGACCCCACGATGTGTTAACTACTTTCCCAGGCAGACATAAAAGGAACGTCCATCCACTCCATATACAGGGCACAGAGAGACCAGAGAAAGGATCGCGCCAGCTTCAACTGGGAGAACCATGAGGTGACAGGGTTGCTTCCAGGAGCCTGAGTGACCCACAGGCAGCACTTAGGGGCATCTACACCACCAAAACCCCTAGGTGTGTGTCAGCTTGCCGTGCTGTGGGGGCTTGCGTATTGCTGCGATGCTGAGAGTTATGCCACTGGTATCTCAGATACCAGCAGGGCCATCCATGGTGGGCAGGTTTCAGCTGAGCTTCCAGACTAAGACAGACTAAGGAAAAGGACCCGGCAGCCCAATCCCCCAAAAACTTAGCCATTGGATAGCAGAGAGGCACTGTCAAATACTGTGCCAGGAAATGATGAGCCCCCAGGCTGGAAGGCATTCAAGAAACAACTGAGAATGAGTTGCCTCCTCAAAGTAGAGTCAACCTTAATGATGGGAATGGATTAAAGCCCCTAGGACTTCCTTTTGCTGATGTGGCGTGACTCAAAATGAGAATAAATATATTGGCTGCAACAATGGGACCAAACATTAAAAGATCATATGCAGGCACATGTTGGGTAATGTTTCATTCTGTTGTACAGAAGAGTCGGATCTGAGTCAGATCTGACGTGATGGGACCCAACACCACCACTAGGAAGAATCCCTCCGAGGAGTCCTACCCCCGTTAATTGTTTGCCTCCTATATAGTCAGGAAGCCCTTTACCATTATAGGGCAAATTACCCTCACCATGGGCCATGGTCTCCCAAGGCATCACAGCTCTTATACGTCAGGACACTAATGGTCACGCCCAGCCTGAAGGAATCTTTCTCTCTACAGCTCATCCAGACAAGCAGGTGCATGGGGAAGAGGAGTCTAGAAGAGCCCGGCAGGAGGGAGGACAGAATGAAAGGCGGGCCAAGAGCAGCATTAGAGAGTCCGCAGACCACAGGGCATCGGGACCATCTCTCTGGCCTGCATTTTGCTGCCTGCCTTGTTGACAGACCTGGCTGAGCCACCAGAGGTTAGTGAGACCACAATTTAAAATCCACATGGGCTTTGCTGCAGTTTTCAATGACTATGCTGAGCACTGGTGCCACAGGAATGGCATGCCAAATTACCATAAACAGAGCGGCTAGAACAAAGGAGATGTGTTCTCTCTCAGCTCTGGACCGAACACCAGGTGTGGGCCAAGCCCTGCTCCCTCTCAAGCCTCAGGGCGAGGACCCTTCCTGTGCTTTCCAGCTTGCAGCAGCTCCAGGAGATGGCTGGTTGTGGCACTATTACTCCGGTCTCTGCCTGTCTTCATGTGGCCACCTCTATACCCGTTTCTGTCTCTTTTAAGGACACTGGTCATTTGGAGAAGGATGTGGCAGCCCACTTCTGAAACGATCCCAAAAGAATAAGCAATCAGAAACCCTATGAGGGTCGCTATGAGTCGGACCTATCTCAATGACACCTAATAACAACAAAACCGACCCAGCTGGATCCATTTTGAGCCTTCATTTGCTGATACCCGAAGAGACCTTCTTTGTAAGTCAATCCGCATGCTGAGATTTTTTGAGGACATGCAGTATCCAGAGTCCCTGACTAAGACTCCAGAGCCGGGGCGTGAACCTGTGCAACGCCACCAGCAGTGGTGTCAAGCTCGTGAGGATGAGGAAGGGGCCCGTTTTACAGCCACCCTGGCCCTGGCCCCTGCCTGTCCATTCGAGAAGCCTGGTACACTGGGGGAAGGCACCTGGCTCCATCCTGCCCCAGGCGAGTGTGGAGCACCCGGCAGGACAACCTTGCCATGCCCCGCACCATTGTGCACAGCCCCTACTGGGCTCTGACGTGCTTAGTGCCATTCTCTTGCAGACCACACAGGCTTGGGGGACAAGGACAGAGGCTTAATCAGCTCTGCGTCCTGACAGCCCAGCACAGTGCCCAGTGCTCGTCAATAGGGTGCAGGTGTGTGGTCTGAACAAGGTACCTCCTCATTCAACATCATTCATTTGGACTACCGTGTGACAAGCCCTGACAGCCTCAGGAGATTTGTCCATGTTGGCCCAGCCCGGAAAGGGATTAAGTCTCTTCACACTCTCTTTTTGCACACTTTTGGAGGAAATCATGCCATCCTGTTGTTGGCTGTTGTTAGGTGCTGTCAACTTGGTGTCCTACTCATAGCGATCCTACATACAACAGATGAAACACTCTTGTCAGTGCTTCTCTGCTGCTCATAGGGTTTTCAATGGCAGATTGGTTTTTGGGAGTGGGTTGCCGGGTCTATCTCCCAAGCCTACAGCACCTGGTGTTCCCAGGTGGTCTCCCATCCAAGGACTAACCAGGCCTGACCCTGCTTAGCTTCCAAGATCTGACGGGATCAGGCACCACAGTGCTACAGTTGTAGGTCATGCCATCTTAGATGAACACAAAAAGAAGATTCTGCAAATGGGTTTGCCATTGGCTAACCTTTTAATCTTTCAGATCACTTTGGGGTCACCTAGAACTGTAGGGGCAGAGCACATGTCTGTAAACACAAGAGCCACGGTGGCCACCATGTCACGGAAGAGAAAGGTCAGAGGCATTGGGGCCGGGTTGACAGATGTTCAGCAGATACGTGTGCCGTGCTGACAGAGCACCCCTTCTCCCCTTCTTCCCCTTCTTTTCCCACCTCCACATGCACGTGGCAGCACCGTTTCTCCAGGTCAGGACTCAGCCTCAGTGTGGCAGCGCGTCCAGGTGGCCCAGCACGGCCCACGGCTGTCACAGAGGTGCACAAGCTGGGCTGCTCAGGGCGCTCTTGCTGGAGGCAGTGGTTAAGAGGGTTCCCTTCCCTCTGTTCCAGCCAATCTAGGACCCCTCCTCCCAACATTGGCCCAAGCCCCTCTTATGCCACACAGGCCCTCTGTGGTCTGCTCTCTGCTGACGTGCACCTGCCTTCCCTGTTGTCAGTGCCCTGAACACAGCCTGCATGACTGCCCGAGTCCTGGCCCCATGTTACTCACCCCCTGCCAGCCACCCAGAGCATTCTCAGTTCTCTGTGCTGCCCCCAGGCCCCTCTGCCTCGTCTGACTCCCCCACATCTGGCCGCCATGTCCCCTGAGAGCCACCATTGGGTGTCATTTCTCCCCAGGCCCCCACTGCCCACCAAATGGTCCCTACCTTCAAACCCATGCGCATTGCTTATTTCTACATGCAGTCAACTAATTTTCCCCTGGTTTATTGTTGTTGTTGTTGTTAGGTGCCATCAAGTTGGTATCCAACTCATAGTGACCCTCATAGGGTTTTCAGTGGCTGGCTGTTTTGGGATTGCCTTGGGAGTGGGTTGTCAGGCCCTTCTCCCATTTTTGCGGTGCTGGGAATTGAACTCGGGACCTCAGAGACTACAGTGCAGAGCTCTACCAACTGAGCTAAATCCCAGCAGAGACTAAAGCAAACCTAGAATCCCAATGACTAGCCACATTCTCTCTCCCCCAGCAAATGACCGAGAGAGCCAGGACATCTGTCTCTGTGCTGGCCCCACAGCACCACCATGCTGGTGTTCAGAGGGATCCGGGCTCTGACATCCCTCCCAGACCCAGAGTCCCCTCCTTTTACACCGCACCTCATTCATTCCTTCCTGGACCTGTCCACACACACTCACCACCCCTCTGGCTGAGGCCAGAGATGCCCACAGCCCATCCCTGCCTTACAGGAGCTCTTGGCCTGTTGGAAAGACAAGACACACCCAGGCAGCCAAAATAAACTATCTCTGTAGCATGCTCTATGCCTGCAGCCATAGCCCTGTGACATCCGATCCCTCCAGATCTCGGAAGCTAAGCAGGGTCGGGCCTGGTTAGTCCTTGGGTGGGAGGCCTTCTGGCAACACCAGATACTGTAGCCTTGGGAGAAGGACCTGGCAACCCACTCCCAAAAATCAGTCTGCCATTGAAAACCCTATGAACAGCAGAGAAGCACTGACATTAGTGTCTCCCCTGTTGTATGCAGGGTCGCTATGAGTCAGATACCAACACAATGGCACCTAAAAACAACAATGTAGCATGCTCAGCAGCATCTGTGACAGCCTTGCCACATAGGTGATCATCGCTGGATCATCTACTTTCCTTCAATGGCAGGCTGCACAGTGGACGCTCAAGAGCATCAAGGGACTACTGAGCAGTGAGCAAGGAGCGCTTACAGAGGAAGACACCAGGGCAGAGTGCAGTCAGACTTAGCCTCTGCCTCCAACACCCAGCCATGGGGAACCAGATCCCTAAGACCTTTCCTCACGCACATGGGCAAGGGTGCCAAGGGAAACGGGGGGATCTGGCTTGACACAAGGATGTAGGATCCCCAACCCCACCACAGCCCCTGGAAGCTTTGGGGAGGAAAGCAATTAGTGCTATGAATTCTCACAGAACTCTGTAATGGGCGGGCTGTGAAAGAGGCATGGACGAAAGTGAAGTTAAACCCCCAGTTCTTGTTGTTGTTGTTAGGTGCCGTCAAGTCGGTATCCGACTCATAGCGACCCTCCGTACAACAGGGGAAACACTATTGTCAGTGCTTCTCTGCTGTGCATAGGGTTTTCAATGGCAGATTGATTTTTGGGAGGGGGTTGCCAGGTCCTTCTCCCAAGCCTACAGCTTCTGGTGTTCCTGGGCGGTCTCCCATCCAGGTACTAACCAGGCCTGACCCTGCTTAGCTTCCGAGGTCTGACGGGATCGGATGCCACAGGGCTACCGCTGCAGGCTAAACCCCCAGAAGTCCCTGTATATCACCGTAGGCACTCAGCAGAGGGGGAAAGGGCTGACCACTTTCCGGGGCAGGGGATTGCCACCTTCCACACATCAAGAAGTCTGGAAATATCCCATTTGGGACATACTTATACTAAAAAATGATTCATTTTTAGTAATATTTTAGTATAGTAATAATTTTAGTAAATAATAGTAATAATAGTAATAATTTTAGTAAAATTGAATGGAATTCAAATTTAACTGGGCATTCTGCATGGTATGTGGCAATCTCATAAGGCACTGTGCTGAGTTAGAATTACAATCTCATGGCTGTGCTGGATAATTGTTATAGGTTTGTACAGCCAGCTATCTTTAAAAGAGATTAAAATAATAGCAGCATATCTTCTATGTTTCCCAGCGCTCTTTAATTCTTTGGGTTGATCCATATTGCTATCTGGGGTCATTCTTGTTTTGCCTGATTCAGACTTGCTTTCACATCTCCTGCAATGCCAGTTGCTGATGATGAATTCTTTTGGATTTGGTGTCTGTGAATCAACTTTGTTTCCCTTTCACATTTGAAAGATGTCTTCTGTGGTTGTAGAATGCGAGCTTGAGAGTGCCTCCTTCCAATGCTTTAAGGGTGTTGCTCCACTTACTTCTCACTCACAGTGTGTCCGGTGAGAAATCTGCTGTCATCCTTATCTGTGTTCCTCCAGACATAATGCATCTTTTCCCCCTCCAGTCCCTGCTACTTCTTTCCCTTTGGTTTTGACCAACATGTTTATGGCGGCACATCTATCTAGTTTTCACTGAATTTCTTGTCCTTGAAATTCATTGAGCCTCTTGGATTTTTACGTGGACAGTTTTCATTGAAATTGGAAGACTGGGCACCATTATTTTTAGAAATGTCTTCTCACCTCCCCCAAACACCCCATTTTCAGGGCTTCCAATTCCATGTTATATCACTTGAATTTTTCCAACAGATCACTGATGCTCTGGTTTTATTATTTTTCTTCTGTGTGTTTTATTCTGGATGGTTTCTGATGCTGTTTTCTAATTCTTTAACGTTGTTTTCTGAAGTGTCTAATCCCCGGATAATCCAAGCAGTGTATTTTTCATCTCATGAATTGTAGTTTTCATCTCTTAGAGTTTAATTTGGGTCATTTATATATCTTCCATGTTTTACATTTTTGGGCAAACGGAATGTAGTTATTATAAATAATCATTTTAGTGCTTTTGGCTGCTAAATCTAACATCTATGCAAGTTCTAGGTCAATTTAGATTGATAGGTATGGATAGATGATAGGTAGGTAGATAGATGATAGATAGATAGATAGATAGATAGATAGATAGATAGATAGATAATTATCCTCATGATGGCTTACATTTTCCTGTTTCTTTGCATGTCTGGTAATCCGTGGTTAGATGTCAGACATTGTGAATTTTACTTTGTTGGGTTTTCAGGTTTTTTTTTTTTTTTTCACTTTCTATAAATATTCCTGAGCTTTCTTGGCATAACTTGAGTTTGACATTCAGCTACTTGGAAACAGTTGGTCTTTTTAGGTCTTGTTTTTATGATTTATTAGGTGGATCTGGAACAGTGTTCAATCTAAGTCTAATTATTCCCCACTATGGAAGCAAGATCTCTCTGAGAGTTCTACTAATGCCCCGTGAGTAATGAGTTTTTCCAGCTTGTCTGTTAGGAACAGGCATTATTCCTGGCTCTGTATGAGTGCCTTTTGGATGTCATTTTCCCAAACTTCAAGAAGCTTCCTCACACGCCCGAGCTGATCGGAGCTCTGCTGGACACTCAGGAGGAGGCTCTGCGGTTCTCTGCGGCTCATTCCATGTACTTCTCTCTTCTCCAGTGCTGTCCTAGACACCTTGATTTTCCACAGACTTTCAGCTCTTTGTCCTCAGTGCAGCAAGCCAGACTGGCTCCATCTGGTTCCCCTTCCTGATGCTGAAGTCTGGAAACTTTCTCAGAGCAGTAAGTAAGCTGGGGCCCAGTCACATTTCTGCTTTCTCAGGGACCTATGTCTTCTGTTGCCTGGTATTCAGGGCCTTGAAAATCATTGTATCACGTCTTCGTCTGCTTTTGATTTTTACATTTTCTGGTTGTTTCAGGTAGGAGGGTAACTCTAGATCCTGGGATTCCATTTTGTGTGGAACCAGAAGTAGCAAAAGGAGTATTTTTATCTACTTGACATACAACAAAATAAGGCACTTTAAGTCTCCAGAAAAGTTTTCCCAATATTAGTGGCATTTGGTGCTTTATAATATTGAGTTTTAAAGGCTCTATATATAACCTTGACACCAATTTTTATAAGATGATGACTACATTCTCCCACTCTTTGGCTTGCCCTTTTATTGTCTTAATAGTGTATTCTGAAGAGGAAATTTATGAATTTGGTGACTTTCAATTTTTTTTTTAATTTTATCATTTGTATCTTATCTAAGAAATTCTTCCCTACTCCAAAGTTATGGGATTTTTCCAAAGGTTTCTGTTACAACTTTTATTCTTTTATATTTCAGGTATAGATCTATGCCCCACTTGGAGTTAACTTTTTTTTTTTTCAGTACTGGGGGTTGAACCCAGGGCCTCGCGCTTGCATGCTTTGCAAGTGCTAGACCGCTGAGCTGCACCTCCAGCCCATTTTTTTACTTTTTTGAGACAAGGTCTCACCAAATTATGCAGACTGCCTCTGGTCTCGAACTTGCGATCCTTCTGTCTCTGTCTCCCAAACCGCTGGGATTACAGGCATGCGCCACTGCGCCCTGTACGGAGTTAATTTTTTAGGCATGGCATGGGGCAAGAGTGAAGTTTCACCTCTCTCCATAAGGACATCCAGGTGTTTAACCAATTCCCCAGCACCAACAATATCATCAAAACTCAGTTGACCACATATGCCTAGCCTATGTCTGTACTGTCTTTTCTGTTTGATCCATCTATATGTCTACCCTTTGGATTGCTACTCTATCTTAATCTTGGTAGCTTTGTAGGAAGTCCCATAATAAGGTAGTTTAAATCTTCCAGAGTTGCTATTCTTATTCAAATTTGCCTTTTCTTTTCTCGATCCTTTGCATCTCCATGTAAGTTGTATAATCCACTTATAAATTTATACCAAAAACCACAGTGGTACCCTTACCATGATTGTACTGCATTTATCACCATCTTAACATGGCTGAGTCTTCCAGCCCACAAACATGGTATATCTCTTTCTTTATTAAGTCTCCTTTCATTTCACTCAGAAGTATATTGTGTCCAGGGTTTGAGTATTTGCATATTTCGTTGGCTTTTTCCCTAATTCAGCTTTTTCTTATGCTAGCATATAGAAATATTTTAGGTATCCTGAAACCCTGATATACTTACATATTAGTTCTAGTGACTTTTTAAATTAGGTTCCTTAGGATTTTCTTCAATCTGTCACCTATAGATACATTTTTGTTCCACCTTTCTGATCTGTGTGCCTTTCATTTCTCTTAAGTGCCCTTATTGTAGTAGCTACGATGTCCAATAGAATGTTAACTATGGGCAGTCTGAGTGAATGAGTTTGTCTTGTTCTTCGTTTTAAAAGGAGAGCATTCAGTATTTCACCGTTAAGCATGAGGTTATCTGTAAGTTTTTCGAAGATGATTTTTTTTTTCCTTATTTACTAAGAGATTTTAATCATTGAGTATTGGGTTTTGGCAAATACTTTTTCTGAAATTATTGAGATGACTTTTTTTTTTTCTCTTGCTCTGTGAATGAGGACCTACCATCACTCTCTGTCACGTTAAATCCCCTGCATGTCTGGGGGTAGTAATGCTTGACCACAGTGTGCTAGCCTTCTTATGTATTACTCGACTTGATAACATTGTGTTAAGGATTTTTGTTTCTAAGTTGATGAGGGATATTGGTCTTTAGTTCTCTTTTCCTATAGAGACACCATCTGGGTTTGATATTGATCTGCTACTGGCCTTCTAAAATGAGTTAGAAAAGTTTTCTATCATACTCAATTTTTTGAAAGAGTTAATGTAAGACTGACTTTTATATTCATTTGTATTCCTCCATTTACACAAAGGGCTGGGATTTAGATCAGTTGGTAGAGCGCCGCTCTGCAGTCTCTGAGGTCCCGAGTTTGATTCCCAGCACCGCAAAAATGGGAGAGGGACATGGCAACCCACTCCCCGGGCAATCCCGAAACAGTCAGCCATTGAAAACCCTATGTGGGTCTCTATGAGTCAGATACCGACTCGATGGCACCTAACAACAACAACAACAACATTTACACAAAATGTGAAACAATTTTTCAAATATTGACCATTGGTATTTCTTTTTTTCAATTATCTGTTCCTGTGCTCTCATATTCTGAAATTTTCTTAAGCTAAAAGGGTTAGAGTTACTCTGTATTAACTGTATGATATTAATTATTACCTAAGTATTTGCTATGGTTCACCCACAAGGCCATGAGAACTTTAATTTTTGTGGAGAAAGTGTGTTATTACAAACTCAATTTCAGTAATAGATACAGAGCAACTCAGTTGTTTTATTTCTTCTTAAGTCAGTTTTGATCACTTATGTCTTTCAAGAAATATGTGCATTTCACTGAGGTTGTAGAATTTATGACCTGAAACTAATTGTCCATTGTATTGCCTTATTGTCCATTAATGTATGCAAGATTTTCCACTACAAATTTTCCTCCTCTCTTTCAGTTCTAATATTAGCAATTTGTGCCTTCTCTCTTCTTTATCAGTCTAGCCATGTTTGTCAATTTTATTGATTTTGCAAAGAATCAGCTTTTAGTTTCATTGATTTTTCTCTACTGTTTTTTCTGATACCTATTTCATATATTTCTGCTTTTACCTTTATTGTTTTCCTCTTCCTTTGGCCTCAGTTTGCTCTTTTTTGCTGTAGCTTAAAATGGTAACTGATTTGGGATCTTCCTTTTCTAATATAACCATTTAAAGTCATTAAAAATCCCTCAATCAGCAAGTTAGTTGAATTTTACACATTATAATACATGGTGTTTATATTTTCACTTACTTCAAATATTTTGTGATTATCTTGTGATTTCCCTGTTTTGTCCCATAAGGTTTTGTTGTATTTTATTTATTTACTTGTTTGTTTGTTTGCAGTACTGGAGGGCAGAACCCAGGTCCTCACACATATTTTGCAAGCACTCTACTACTGACTTGTACTCCAAATCTCTTTTTTGTTTTTTATCTTGAGACAGGCTCTCACTAAGTTACACAGGTAGCTTCTGGCCTCAAACCTGCAATCCTCCTGCCTCTGCCTCTGGAGTCACTGGGATTACAGGCATGCACCACCACACCTGGATCCACAGGTCATTTAGAAGTATGGAGTGTTTTGAAAACACTGTCATGTGGGGGTTTTACAGACATATATCTATTGATGATGTCTAATTTAATCTTATTTTTGTCTAAAAGATATACTCTACATATTTTCTTTCAGTTTTTCATTTAATGAGGTTTGCTGTGTGACCCAGCATGCAGTCTCCCTTGGTGAATGCTCTCTGTGTATGCCAAAAGAATTAGTTTAGGGGTGGAGTTCTCCATCGATGTCTGTTAGATCAGGTTGGTTTTTAGTGTTCAAGTCTTGTCTACCCCTAATAATTTTCTATCAATTCCTGAAAGATATATATATATATATATATATATATATATATATATATATATATATGTGTGTGTGTGTGTGTGTGTGTGTGTATATATATATATATAAAGATATATATATATATATGTGTATATATACACATATATATATATTTGAAATATCCAAGTACAGCTCTAGATATATTGCTCTTTTCAATACCTTCAGGTGTTCCTTGATCTACTTTAAAGCTGTTATTAAGTATGCACACATTTAGGGTTGTTATGACTCCTTAATTAATTCTTATCATTATGAAATGTCTTACTATGCCTGGTAATCTTCCTTGTTGGAAACCCGCTGTGAATCATACTCACACAATCACTTCACCTTGCTTATGATGAGTATTTGCACGCTATAATTTTCCCCTCTTCACTTTTAACACATGCGTCTTTATATTTAACATAGATTTGCTATACACAGAATATAGGTAGGTGACTTTTTTAAACATGAGTTTAATAGTCTCTTTTTAGTTAAAGCGGATCATTTCTATTTAGTGCCCATAACAATTACATTATTGTCCTGCTGTGTGTTTTCTTTGTATCCTGTTTGTTCTTTGTTCTTTGTTCCTTTTTTGCTGTCTTTTGATTAATTACATTTTAGCATTCCATTTTTAACTGTTACTCACTTATGAACTGTGCCTCTTTTATTCTTTTAGAAGAGTTCTTTATGATTGGCAATATGCAATTTCACTTCAGGCAATCAACTTCAAATGTCACACCATACTGAGGATGATATATTTTATTTCCCACTCTCTTGTTCTTTGTGCTTTTGCTATCACAACTTTTCTTCCTACATATGTAATAAACTTTATAATTCATTGTTTCTTTGTTTTAGGGAATTTATTATCCATATAAAAATTTAAAAACAAAAATATTATATCTTCTCACATGTTTACAATCTTTATTGATTTAGTGTGGATGCAAATTTCTATCCAGCATCACTATTTTTTCTGCTTGAAGGATTTCTAACTTTTTTTTTTTTTTTTTTTTTTTTTTTTTTGTGGTACAGGGAGTTGAACCCAGGGCCTCACACTTGCATGCTCTGCAAGTGCTGGACCACTGAGCTGCACCCCCAGCCCATTTTTTTACTTTTTGAGACAGGGCCTCGCTAAGTTATGCAGACTGCCTCTGGTCTTGAACTTGCGATCCTCCTGCCTCCACTTCCCCAGCCACTGGGATTACAGGTGTGCACCACCGCACCCAGCTAATATTTCTTATAAAACATTTCTGCTCACAACAAACTCATACTTTTGTGTGTGTGTGTGTGTGTTTATTTGAAAAAGTACATATTTCAACTTCACTTTGGGGTATATAATACTTGACGGAAGGTGTTTTTCATCCTTTTTCTTTCGTCATTTCTTTCATTTCTTTCTTTCTTTCCATTGTCTTTTACTTGCATAATTTCTGACTAAAATCTGCAGTGTTGCTATCTCGTTCCTTGGTATGCAAAATGCCCTTAGTCTCCAGCTTTTGAAATGCTTTCTTTACAACAATTTTCTTTACAGTGAAGTCTCTCTTCTCTGGATAATGGGATCTTAAATCATTCCTGGCTCTGAATAAGACCAGGGAGCTGCTCAGCTTGTGTTTTGTATTAATTTTTCCCTTCCCTAGATGCTGTTTTTAGGGTTGGGACTTAGCTCAGTTGGTAGAGCGCTGCGCTGCAGTCTCTGAGGTCCCAAGTTCAATTCCCAGCACTGCAAAAATGGAAGAAGGGCCTGGCAATCCACTCCCAAGGCAATCCCAAAACAGCCATTGAAAACCCTATGAGGGTCGCTATGAGTTGGATACCGACTCGATGGCACCTAACAACAACAAGAAGAAGATGCTGTTTTTAGTATGACCTCATGAAGCTGAACCCTACGCAAGTACAGGAAAGGATTTAGCCAAAAAGTGAATGAGTTCTCATTCAATTTCCAGAGGCCCTTCTCTGTGTAACTCTCTCCTCTCTGGCACGCTGCCCCACAAATTTTATCCACTTCCCCCAAACCAACTCTCTATCTCCTCAACGTAGCAAGACCTCTAGTACTGTTCGGTTTACACGCTCCTTCTTTGTAACATGACCCCAAATTGCCTCCAGGCAGAAAACCAGCAATTTCATTAGGCTCATCTCATTTTCTCCCTGCCCCCTTGGGATCATAGTCTTGTACTTATTGATGCCCATACGTATGAAAATGTTGTTTCCGCTGGGCACAGCGGCACACACTTGTAAGTCTATTGACTCTGGAGGGAGAGGAAGGAAGAGAACAAGTTCGAGGCCAGAGGCAGCCTTCACAACTTGGTGAGACACTGTCTCAAGATAAAAAATAAAAAGGGAGGGTGGGAGGGCAGCTCAGAGGCATAGCACTTGCAAAGCATGCATGAGGGCCTCCGTCCAGTCCCCCAATACCACACAAAAAATATATTAAAGGTTGTTTCACATACTTTACATAATTTTCCTTCTGTTAACAGTGCTAGAGTAAATTCAGACACATCATTCTTTTATGGGCAGAAGCAAAAGTGTGATGTTAGAACCTTTAAAGAAATATATGATGTGGTTTAACCTTTGGGAAAGAAAACAGGGAGATGGTGCTGTATCCGCCAAAGGCTCTGCCATTATGTGTTCAGAACTAAGCCAAATGCCGTAGGAGACACAAACATATATCACTTTACACAACTGCACAAAATAAATAGGCATGTGTTGTCGTTGTTGTTGTTGTGAGGTGCCGTCGAGTCGAATTCGGCTCATAGTGACCCTCGTAGGGTATTCAATGGCTGATTGTTTCAGGATTGCCTTGGGAGTGGATTGCCAGGCCCTTCTCCCATTTTTGCAGTGCTGGGAATCGAACTCAGGACCTCAGAGACTGCAGAGCGGCGCTGTACGAACTGAGCTAAATCCCAGCCCAAATAGGCATGTGGCAGGTCACAATTTACAAAGTATATTTACCTCCATACTCAATCATGAAAAGAACTCTGCGAGGTGTTAAATACTGGGATGAACATGTTGTAGAAGACGTTCATCATGGTGTCCAAGAGAGTATTCAGACTCCCTGAGCCTGAGCCTCAGCTCCACCCCTCTCCCATCACGAGACTTTCCATCAAACTTTCTATCTTCCTGTTTTTGATATTTTATATCCTTTTCTTCTCTTCCTTTGGATGAATTTTTTGCTCTTTATTATCCCATTTCCTCTTTTACTGATGTGTTAATTCTTACTATTCTTTTAACAGTTATTCTTTAAATTAAGATCTAAAGGTAGCTATATTTTTATTGGTTCCTGGATCATACAAGAACCTTAAACCACTTTGACTTTGTCTACTTCTCTGCTGCTTTTTGGCTATTGTTCTCACATATCTTAATTCACTGTATATTTTAAGCTCCATAAGACATTAATATTATTATTATATCTAATTAGCATTTTCTTTATTTAACCACATATTTACCTTCTCTGTTACTTTTTATTCCTTTTTTCATCAGTGTTTTTCTACTTAGGATCATTTTCCTTCTACCTAAAGAATATCTTGGGAGAATGACCCAGCAACCCACTCCCAAAAAACAGTCTGCCATTGAAGATCCTATGAATAGCAGAGAAGCACTAACAATACTGTTTTACTTGTTGTACATAGGGTCACTATGAATCAGATACTGACTCAATGGCACCTAACAGCAACAACAAAGAATGTCTGTTAGTGCATGGTTACTTATAACAATTCTCTGCAGTTTATATATGGTAGAAAACACCTTAGCTTTTATTTGGTTGGTTGGTTTTGTTTTGTTTTTAGAATGGAGGTCTTACTTTGTAGCCCAAGCTGGCCTTGAACTCAAAATCCTCCTATCTCCACCTCTTGGGTTCTGGGATTATAGGAATGGACAACCACACTTGACTCATAAAATGCCTTATGTCCTAATTTTTTTTTTTTTTTTTTTTTTTGTGGTACTGAGGGTTGAACCCAATACCCAACACATGTTTTGTAAGTGCTCTCCCACTGAGCTGCACTCTCAGCCCATTTTTTACTTTTTGGTTTTGAGATGGCATCTCACTAAGTTATACACGCTGCCTCTGGCCTCAAACTTGCAATCCTCCTGCCTCCACCTCCTGAGTTGCTGGAATTACAGGTATGCACACCACACCCAGCTAAAATGCCTTAATTTCATAGTCTCTTTTGAAGGGTAGTTTTTCTGGCATGGGATGTGATTGTTTTCTCTTGGCACTTTCAAGATAACATCCCATCGTTGTTTGGCCTCCATCTTTCCTGTTGGAAAGTCATCTTTAAGTCTTATTGTTGCTCCTTTGAAGGGATTGCACCTTATATTCTGAACTTCTTTTGGGTTTTTCTCTCTGGAATTGTTTTTCAGGCGTATTATGCAGATGTGCCTCAACGTAGCTGTCTTTGAGTGTATATTTTATGGGGTTCAGAGTGAGTCTTGAATCTGTGGCTGGATGTCTTTCATCAGTTTTTGATAAATTCATAGCTGTCATAACTTCAGATTTTACTTCCCCTTCCCCAGCCTCTTCTTCTTTCTCTTTCCTTCTCAGACTCTAATCACATAATTCTCATTCTAAGTATACGATCTTAGACATTTTCACCATTTCCCAGATATCTCACAGTCTTTTTCTACATTTTCACCCTCTTTTTATTCTCCACCCTTCAGTGTAGCTATTTTCTTCCTATTTAACCTCTTTCTGCTTCAGTTTCCTCCAGTTGTAAAATAGGGATGCTAAGACTTAACCCATAACTTTCTACAGGGATTATGCGTGTTGATACATGCAAATCATTTTAAGCGGCGCCTAAGACATCACTGGGCTGGGATTTAGCTCAGTGGGTAGAGCTCTGCATTGCAGTCTCTGAGGCCCGAGTTCAATTCCTAGCACTGCAAAAATGGGAGAAGGACCTGGCAATCCACTCCCAAGGCAATCCCGAAGCACTTAGCCATTGAAAACCCTATGAGGGTCGCTATGAGGACGGCACCTAACAACAACAACAACAACAAGAAGACATCACTATTATTGGGGCTCACATTAGACAGACAAGAAGATTCAAGCTCAGATAGATCATGTGACCCAGAAAAGACGCACCGAAGGAAATCTCCCTCCCGAAAGAAGAGGTGGCCTCAGCAGGGCCTCGTAAGCTTTACCAACTAGGAGTGGGTAGAGAAAGAGAGAGGATACGTGTGGGAATCCAAGGAGACCAGCTTGACGGGAGTGAACCAGTGCTGCAGAGAGGACTGAGACAGGTTGGCTACAGAGGCAGCACAAACCAGCGGAGGGCGTCGTCAGAATGTGAAGTCAACAGGCCCCCAAGATAACAGTGGTGGACAGCAGAGGTGATGTCATCTACCTGTCACATAGTGTGGGGTGTGCGAGCATCACAGCCCTGGGCACGTGAAGCATGCAGAAGATTCCCACCAAATAGAAGCCTCCAGCATGGCCTTGAGCAGCCATCAAAGGTGCCTGTGCTAGGGACGCAGAGCACACTTCCGAGAAGCGCATCAGAGGCAGGAGCCACTGCACAGCCTCTTCCCGTGGGGAGCATAGCACTTCCTGCTCACCCCAGTTCATACTCCACGAGCCTCTCTGCCAGGCATCTGGCTGCCAGGCTCTCCCTCCAGCAATGCACTATGCCAGGGCGTTCCTTTTAAGAGCTGACTCAAAATATGGCCTTTTTTTTTTGCAGTACTGGGGGTTGAACCCAGGGCCTCGAACTTGCATGCTCTGCAAGTGCTGGACCACTGAGTTGCGCCCCCAGCCCATTTTTTTTTTACCTTTTGAGACAGGGTCTTGCTAAGTTATACAGACTGCCTCTGGTCTCGAACTTGCGATCCTCCTGCCTCTGCCTCCCAAGCCGCTGGGATTATAGGCGAGCACCACCGTGCCTGGCTCAAAACATGGCCCTTCTATATTTATAATACAAAATAATAAGGAAACAAGCCAGGTTGCCCCACTTGCACAGCACATGAGGTTCAGCACCTATGGGTCACCATGGTCAAGTCCGTCCTACTCGCCTCTGTGCACCTGCTGCCCCCTTCTCTGTAGCTCACACTGGCCCATCTTGTATTCCTAAACCCATCACACACTCCATCTCACCCTGCGGTGGGCTTGCCAAGCCCTTTGTAACTTGTCTGCTCACTAGAGAGCCCCTAAGCGCCTCTCGTGCCTGCAAGATGCACCCTGACAGTTGTCACCCATGTTCCGCTCAGCCCTGACCGCGCTGACCCTTGAGGCTTGCGCCTGCGTCTGCGTCTGCCTCTGATGGGAACGTGTGTTCTAGGAGGGCAGGAGCCGTGCCTTGTCAACACTGTCAGCCCTGACATCCTCCCCGGCATATGGTAGATGCTCAGGGAATGTAGGAGGAAAACGGGGAACAGGAAGAAGAAAATGCCATTCAGACAGTGGGCGGGGCTGCTGCAAACGCCTGTCAGAGGCAAGGACGGCGAGCAAGCCCAGGAACAACCGAAAGGCACCCTCACGCGTTGCCCGAGGGCCCCAGACTCGGCAGAGAGTAACCAGATCCTCTTCAGCACAAGACCAGCTCCCCAGAGAGAACGCGTGTCCATTCCCCACTGGCTCGGGGGCCCCCTTACCTGTGTGGGAATCGTCAGCCAAGCAGCCTTGGAAATGACTTCTCTCTGCAACTTGAAAGACATCCAAGAGCCGAACAGACATCCGTTGGCAGCTTCAGAGACTCAGCTCTGAACCAAGACATGGCATTAAATAAGCGCATCCAGAGAAAAATTATATAATACAGGGAAATTAGTCCAAGAAATGGTCTGTGCACCGCAGGATCCCAAGCCCAACACAAGCCTGGAAACTTAGGAAGCGCACGCATTGCAGACGGTCAAATCGGGCTCCAAGGCAAACTGGTGCTCGGCAGGGTCCGAATGGGTGCTTTCAACACCCGGCAGCTGGTCAGATCACTCCTCATCTCCCGTTCCTTCCACCGTGCTCTTGCTCTAGGGCCTGTCCTGATCTTTAACTCACAAAGCTCTTAAATACGGAAATGACTTGCAGGCAGTCAAAATTCCAGGGAGCAAAAGTCTCACCTCAAGGCCTCCAGAGCAGGGAGGGGACAGAGGACAGCCCACAGTTAGAGTACAGCCAACTCCTGACCAGGCTTTGAAAGTGCTAGAGATCCGCTTTAGGGAGAATCTGCCAAATGCAGAAGTCCCCCCCAAACACACACACAGAGCTCCTAAGTTAGGAGGAAGCTTGGGTAGGAAAGCAGTCACCCTTTGTTTGTAAAGTCTGAGGATGCATGGGTGGCCCGAGGCTTCACGCACGTGCTGACAACAGGCACCAATGAGCCCCTGAGCCGCCTCCCTGGGGATCCCTGAGGGTTCCCTGCCTGGAGCTCACAGCCCTGCTCCGTGCTGGCCCAGCCCTCTCTCAACAGCCAGTCTGAGGAGGAGAGAATCGGCACATCAGGTCTGGCCAAAATGTAGCACCAGGTGACTTGCCACCCAGCGGTCCCAGAAGCCACACAGGCCTTCCTGGAGGGATGCAGCCAAAGCCCCGGGCCGGTCAGGGACAGATTGCAGACGGAAGGAAGAGCTTTCGCCGGCTCTCTCTGCTTGCATGTGGTTTCAGTAGACATTGTGTATTGTTTTAACATGTTTTTGAAAGCGTCTAAGAGAGAAGACTTACATAACCCTTTGGATGGGTTCCCTAAGGGAAGGAGAATTCTTAAATGTCAAGTTGCAGCTAATGAAGAGCAGATACTTCTTGAAGGGGGCTGGGCTTTGCAGGTTGGACCTCAGAGGGCCGTAGCCATGAGCCAGCCTGGCTGGTCAGTCAGCGCTCGGGGACGCTCATCTCTGAGGACCCTCGGGAACTGATCAAGAGCCACCTCTTGACCATTTTGACCTCCTGGGCTGGGCGATGGCACACACCTGTAATCCCAGCTCTCAGGAGGCTGAGGCAGGAGGATGGCAAGAGGAGACCCTGTCTAAAACAAATTAACAAACAAAACAAAACAGGAAAGAATCAGGAGGGATTTCCAGGAAAAGTTAGGGTGCTGGTGAATCAAACTAGCAAATCTCCTCGAAACCTGTTAAGCACTGTTACTGAAGCCCCAGCCTGCACCCAACTCTGCACAATTTTTGCAACTTCACGCAAGTCTTAAACTACTTCAGAATAAAACTTTACACTTGAAAAGATTGGCTATACTGTTGTTGTTGTTAGGTGCCGTCACGTCGGTATCCGACTCATAGCGACCCTCATAGGGTTTTCAATGGCTGACTATTTCGGGATTGCCTTGGGAGTGGATTGCCAGGCCCTTCTTCCATTTTTGCAGTGCTGGGAATTAGACTCAGGACCTCAGAGACTGCAGTGCAGCGATCTACCAACTGCGCTAAATCCCAGCCCTTGGCTATACTACTCTTATTTTTCCAAGTATGGACATCAAGACTGATGGAAAGCGAGAGGCTAGCACAAGGTGACTACACCCTGTGTGGATCAGCAGCAGCTCAGTGACGCTGCGTAAAAACAAGCCCAACTCCTAGTGGCCACCTATGCGCCTACACATATTTATCCTCCCTCACGCTACATGGGTTGGGGTTTAGCTCAGTTGGTAGAGTTCTGCTCTGCGCACTCTGAGGTCCTGCCTTGGATCCCCAGCACCACAAAAATGGGAGAAGGGCGTGGCAGCCCACTCTCGAAACAATCAGCCATTGAAAACCCCACGAATAGCAGAGAAGCACTGACATTGTGTTGGGCAGGGCACTGGGTGGGGGAGTGTTTTGTTCTGTTGTACATAGGGTCTCTAGGAGTCAGACCCAACTCCATGGCATTTAACAACAACAATAAGAACTGAGTATTCACAATCCAGATCTTTGAATTAGTGGGGATGACATGAAACTGTCTATTAGAATATATTAAAGAATCTGCAGGAAAAGAGAACACCTAACAATAACATGGCCACCACGGTGGGCTGGGAACTCTTTCTTCAGAGGACCAAGCAGACAGCCCCATATGGAGCCCTACAGAGGGCCCCTGTGCAGAAGGAAGACAGGCATGGCTGTGGTGCTACCTGTAAGGGGCAGACATTGCTTTCACTCACATTCCGCTGGGCACTGCACATCTGGAAGCCCCACTTACTGACAGTGGGCAGAAGAAGGCAGCCATCCACGTGCCCAGAGAAGCAGACGCTCATGGTCAGCAGCCACGTTGCACAGCAGGCATCTTGGAGCAGGACCGGAACTCTGCTGGTTGGACCACACGGTCCACGTGCCATCTGCATTAAATTTCAATGGCTTTAAATTTCAGTGTTTGAATGGTGCGCATTCCAGCCTCTCTTTTAAAAGTGAAAAGGTGGAGACAGAAACTCTGCATGCCACCCAGTCAGGACCTGGTTTTAACGACTGCCTATCCGGACCTCTCGGAGAGGACGTGCCAGGCAACACCCGATGTCAGGTGAATGGCACAAAACACCGAGCTGCGTGTGTCCTAAATGCTTCGTGGGCCTAGGATACTGGGCAAAATAATCCACTGCTTATCTGACGCTCACGTTGAACCAGGCAGGGGTGTTTGTTTTTATTTGGGAATTTTGTTTTTCTTTTTGCTAAATCTGATGGCCCTAAGTAGAGGGGCATGGACATCACCCGACCCCACAGTGGCCACAGGCACGGTTTTCTGAGAGTACTGAAAACTACAACTGGCCCAACCATGTCAGGCCAAAGGGGCAGGAAAGCCTGCAGGAAGCCAGAGCTCCCCTGGCCACACTGCAGCCAAAGGAGGAGCCATGGGTGGGCGCCTTGTGTATTCCTCACGGCCCTACTTCCCACAGACCCTTCAGAGCAGGTGCACGCCGGCCCTGCCGAGCCAGCTGTGACAGGGAGCTTCCTTCCGGGTCACTGGCCTTGCAGAACCCAAAGCGTTGGGCGACTTGGTTTCACTGTGCATTTCCCAATGAGAAGCCCATTTCTGATGAAAGAAGATCATGATGCATAATTGAAGAAGGAGGGAAGGAAGGAAGGAAGGAGAGGAGGGAAGGAAGGAGGGAAAGAAGGAGAGGAGGGAAGGAGAGGAGAGGAAGGAAGGAAGGAGAGAATGGAAAGAAGGAAGGGAGGG